>JAKKIK010002391.1:0-11438 GCA_024500135.1 Heterodera carotae
TTGATTTCAATTAATGAACCAATTTATTGCTCCTTCTTCTCTTTTCTTCAACCAATTAATTGATTTCAATTAATGAACCAATTTATTGCTCCTTCTTCTCTTTTCTTCAACCAATTAATTGATTTCAATTAATGAACCAATTTATTGCTCCTTCTTCTCTTTTCTTCAACCAATTAATTGATTTCAATTAATGAACCAATTTATTGCTCCTTCGTCTGTTTTCTTCAACCAATTAATTGGTTTCAATTAATGAACCAATTTATTGCTCCTTCGTCTGTTTTCTTCAACCAATTAATTGATTTCAATTAATGAACCAATTTATTGATCCTTCGTCCGTTTTCTTCAACCAATTAATTGATTTCAATTAATGTACCAATTTATTGATACTTTGTCTGTTTTCTTCAACCAATTAATTGATTTCAATTAATGAACCAATTTATTGATCCTTCGTCTGTTTTCTTCAACCAATTAATTGATTTCAATTAATGTACCAATTTATTGATACTTTGTCTGTTTTCTTCAACCAATTAATTGATTTCAATTTATTGACTTTAATCAATTAATTGTTTTGTCCGGTCTCGAATTAAAAGACTTTAATCAGGGCGTGGGAAACAAAAGGGTGTGCGGGTTTATTGGAGAAGGGAAGGGCTCTACTAATGGGATGGGGGGAGGCTTTATTTGAGGGGGGTAGGTCAGGGGCTCTACTAGAGGGGAGGGGGCTCTATTAAGAGGAGTGGGCACTACTGGGGGCGGCTGTTTTCCAGCCTAATTATAGTAAATACGGTTACTAACTCCATTTTTCAAGCCTAATGAGGAGGCTATGAAATTTTTTTTTGTTTCGAACCAATTGTTGAATGGCGTAAAGTTGGCATAATCCTGGTGCCCCGTTGTACAATCAGACCACCACAGTTGAGGAATTGCTTCTATGACGAATTAAAAAATTAAAAACAATTAAAACATTTCAAATACCGTAATTCCTCTAATAGAAGTGCCGGCGAGTGTTATTTTTTACAATAGTCCTCAAGGAGTTGCTTTTATTAGTGAGGGCGCTTCAATTGGAGGGGGGGGGGGTGCTTCTATTGGAGGAAATGCGGTTTATATTTCTCACTGTTGTTGTCATAAAGGGCAAAGGTGCTGCTCACAATGCTCCAATAGTCCGTGTTGGTGGACAAAATGCCAATTTGGGGACCCAACGGACTCTGATGACAAGCAATGAAAATTTGGGAAATTTGCCCAATTCCTTCCCCTCCACCGAAATAGTAAAAATCTATTTTTCCCCGACAAAAGAAAGAAAATTTAAGAAAACTCCCCCCCCCCCCCCCACCCCCGAAATGGGAAAATTTTTTTCCCCAGCAAACGGAAGTAAAATTAGGGAAAATTTGCCCAATTGCTCCCCCCAGCCTCCCCTCGAAATGGTAAAATTTACTTTTTAAACCTTTCCCCCTCCCCCCGAAAATTTTTCTGGATACAGACTTATCTCTACTTAGGTCTACCTAGGTACATAAATTAGGGTTGCTGACCCTCGACCCTTCAGGTGCAGCATTATCGCGGGGAGTGTTCGGAATGGCATGCTGGGAATCGGGTTCGTCGAGTTTCGGGAATCTATTTCGGGAATGCATTCGGGGAAGAGGCCCAATAATATTGGGGATGGCTTTAGTGGTAGCGAAGAGGCCCAATGATATAGAGGATTGCTTTAGGGGTATGGAAGAGGCCCAAAAATATTTGGGATGCCTTTAGGGGTAGGGAAGAGGCCCAAAAATATTGGGAAATGGCTTTAGGGGTAGCGAAGAGGCCCCATAATATAGAGGATTGCTTTAGGGGTAGGGAAGAGGCCCAAAAATATTGGGGATTACTTAAGGGGTAAGGAAAAGGCCCAAAAATATTGGGGAATGTCTTTAGGGGGTAGGGAAAAGGCCCAAAAATTTAGGGCATGGCTTTATGGGATGCATTCGGGGATGAGTGCTCAAAAATGTTTCGGGGATATTCGAATAGAGATTTATCAGGACATTTCATACCCAAATAAATACAATGAAATTTTAACCGGGAAATAGCTGACAAATTCTTGAATGAAGCGCTCATTCTCGGCCAAATTGTTGCTCCAGTTGGAGCCGACCCCGTTCAAAACTGCCAGCCAAGTCCGCCCGATGGTCCTCCCTTGGGCAGCGTTCAAAAAGTCAATTGGCAAACGTGCCTTAGGGGAAAATTTAAAAAAAAATTATGTTAAAAATGAATTTCCTCTTTTTTAAAAGACCAATGGGGTTCCATTTTTTATGAAGTTGGGTCTCCAAAATTTTCGATTTTCCTAAAAGGATGCGCCTCCGGGGAAAATTTGAAAATATAAGTTTTTAAGAAATTGAGGCCATCGAGCGAATTTTGGCGAAAATAGTTGAAAAAAACTAAAAAAAAAGAAAAGAATTCGAAACTGAGGAGTTCCCGGTGGTGTCGATAGGCGCCGCCGGGGAAATTTTTTTGATCATTCTAACGAAAATAGTTAAAATTCGTTGAAAAGTTTTTTTTCCATATATTTTCCTTCCCGTTAATGGAAAAAAATTTTAATTTTCATTTCTGGGACAGATGTGTTCAAATAAAGGGGCGCCTATCAGGTGCGATTTTTCAAAAAAAAAAAAACTTTACTTGCGCATAAATATTTGTGGTCGTCACTCCGCGAACAGTTGGGTAGGCAAGCGGCGCAGAAGTGGTGAATTTTGGAATGTGGTAGGCGTCACGTAGCTGGAGGATGCCAGCAACTTTTAAATTTGCTTGCATTTTAATCGATTTAAAAATTTCGAATTTTTGGCAACCATCCAGATTTTAAATTTCCTCAGACCTAAGATAATGGGTTTTTCTGATAACCACAAAGTTTTTGGAATCGACATTCATCAATCGGATTGTAAAAAATGCCGAGGTGGTCTCTATAAGAATGCGTAACCATCGAGCGTCCTATTTTATTGAAAGCCTCCCCTCAAATAGAACCCACCAGTCGTTATTGAAAAATTAGTTTTAACAAAAATTTGCATTTTTATGGCATCCACATTTTAATGGGTTTATTTTAGGACCACCCAAAATTTTCGGAATCGACGTTCATCAAACGGATTGTAAAAAATGCCGAGATGGTCCCAATTAGAAACGTAAGCATCGAGGGTTTATTGAAAGACCCTCCCCTCAAATAGAGTCCTCCTCAGTCGATGTTGAAAAATAGTTCTATCGGCTTAAAATTTTCACTTTTACGGCATCCATATTTTAACTGGTTTTTGGTCAGACAAACGAGGGGGGGGGGTCTATTAAAGAAAATACGGTACTTGAAGCATTTCCAATGCAGTAGATGCCATTGTTGTTAACACCTGTAAACAATCCCTGAATGCTGTTCGGGTCTGTCACTAAAGTGCCGTTGAAATAGTTGCCGATGAAAAATGACTGCAAATATGTCAAAAAAAAGTTACATTATTACCGATGTTTTTATTTTAAAAAAGTAAAAATCATTCGGTGTGACCCCCAAGCGGAATTAATGATACAAAAAATTCAACCACTTTCAGATCAGCTACCCTAATCTTGTCCAATTTTGGAAAAATTAGACCCATCAAGTTTCCATCAAAAAGTCCACTTTATTTTTGATTATATTTAATACAGTATTTACAGGAAAAATCCTTTAATAGAACCCCAGGGGTCTGTTAAATTATTTCGGATTAATTGCTGCTGCTGCGCACATATCCGGCGGCTTTCAATTTGACGAACTGATCGCTGCTGATCGCCGTCGTGCCGGTGCACATTGAGTTGAAGCCGATGCTTGCCCCATGGACTTTTATTGGTGGATGATATATAACAAAAAGAAAAGCAAAAATTGTTGAACATTTCTTGATGAACATTTATTTTCTATATAATTTTTTTTAGTTTGATAAATAAGTGATTTAAAACAAATTTTAATTCATTATAAATTGGTGATTGTAATTTAAGATTTGATAGAGCTGGGCCGGGATTAAAAGTCCCAGGGTCTAACTACCTGATTTCAGGCCGGGCGTGTATTTTAATTCCTAAAAAATGACAGGCCGAAATTTAGTGAACAAAAACGGGATCTGCTGGATTGGGTTAGTTAAAAATTTTGTTTTTTTACTAGGTCCCGATAATTTTTTCAATTGAAACCAACAAAAAAAATAATAATTCCTAAAAAATGACAGGCCGAAATTTAGTGAACAAAAATGGAATGCGCTGGATTGGGTTAGTTAAAATCCTGTTTTTTTACTAGGTCCCGATAATTTTTTCAATTGAAACCAACAAAAAACAAAAAAAAATCGGGAAACATTGGCGGAATTCTGCACAGTCTCGTAAATAAAAATAAATGTGGAATATTTTCTTACCTTTGGGCAATGAAAAAAAAATTGGTTGTTTATTTATACAATGCTTTGAATTGTGTGATAGTAGAATAATTTGGGCGAATGTGTTGCTGTTGTGGGTGTTAATGGAGCAATAAAATTGCCTCCATCAAAATTTGACATTTTATCACCCCGTCGCCCCCGCGGGCGTAACAATAACAACAATCCCAAAAAAAGGACAACAGATTTGTATTTGCGTACAAAAGACGGGACTTTAATTTGCATATTTTGGTTTTTTTTTTGCATATTTAATGCATATTTTGCTTTTTTTAGGTAAATATTTTCAGATTTTTTGCATATTTACTGTTTTTATGCATATTTCATGCATATTTTGCCTTTTTTAGGTAAATATTTTTAGATTTTTTTGCATATTTTGGCTTTTTTGGAAATTTTCTCACAATAAAATTGAAAAATGCACATCAAAGAACCTATTTTTTTTAAATACACCTCCAAAAATGAGTTTTTCTTACTCAAATTCAAAAAATTTCTCCCTAAAAATCATCTTTTTGGCTCTATTAAAATACAAAAAAATTATATTTATTTAATTCAGTGTATTTTGGTTGTAAACATATTAGGTTTTATTGTGTATGAAAATTAATTCGGTATTTATTTTAATATATATATATATACATATACATATACAATATTATTTCGTTAATTTTTTTTATTATTTTTACATTTTATTATTTTATTTTCTGCACATGCAAATAATATGACAAAAATGTTGTGGCTAATAAATAAAAATGTTACAAATGATGTGGCAATTTTACGTAAGATTTTTATTTTTTAACTATTTTCTTGTATCCCTTTTTATATATATAATGGAGAAATATTGTCAATATATTATTGTTCAAACATTTATTTAACAAAATATTACTTTTTATTGCAAACATAAAAATATGAAAAATATTAACATTATTTTCTTGGCATTAATAATGATAATGCTAATAATAATACATCATGCAAAGGGTGTGCAGTTAATTGCTGTCACTAATGATAAAACAGTGAAAAACGGTGTCAAATTTTGATTAAAAATTAATTTTAATAATTAAATTCTAATTGAAATAGGAGACGATCATCATCATTCATTGGCACCAGTCGCACCAGCCGGCGAACAAGCTGGCACCAGCAGCCGTCGTTTACTCTCCAAACTAGGCAGTGCAATCCGTGTTGGCACACGCTTAGCAATTGGGGCACTTGCCATTGTTTGTGAAAATATTACAATAATTTAATCGTTTTTTTTCAAAAAAATCAACTTACTTAATAAATTTTTTTTATAAGTGTTACTGACCGATGACACCCTGACGCTGATCCCCAAAATTTTTTTTGGGACCTCTTCTCCTCCCCGCAGCGTCGGCATTTTTTGTGGTGGATATATTCCCTTCATTCCCGGCATTTTTTGGACCCTTCCTGTCCTGACATCCGCTTTTGCCTTTTCCTCTCGGCCCCGATGCTAATATTTCATTCTCAGACTCGACACCTGGACCCCGGCATCCCTGACCTGGACACCAAAAATTTTTTTGAGACCTCCTTGCCGTTATTTTCAGGATTTATTTAATTGCCTAAAATTTAGCAAGGTGCGGCGGGAATGATTGGCGGTTTCACGAAGGCACCAACTCCTGCTGCTGCTGCTGAGTTCGCCAAAGGCGGCCCACCGATCGAACAAATTAAGCCGATGCAAACATTCCGTATGCTCTTAGATCATGGAATTTAAAAAAACAGGCGTTGAAAAAAATTACGCAAATTATCGTTTGAATTTACTAGCGAAATCATAGCGTAATGCCAAATTAAGAATTTTATTTGAATTAGGCTCCTCATGGGCGTCTTCCCGGGTCGTTTTGTTCCCAAAAAGCCATTTTAGCTTTAAATTAATAATAATTCAACAATTTGGTAACATTGGAAAGCTCTATGTGTTGGCAAGCTATGCTTAAGCAGAAAAGCCAAGCAATTAAGCATCCTATAAAAAAGCAAGGATTTATATTTATAAAAAGTAATTTCAACTTTTCTATCAGATTTTGGGTTTTTTTTCTTGCTTAACTTCCTGGCTTAATAATATCTTTTAAACACTTAAAGCCTTCAAAAGATACAAAATTTGTTGAAATTGGTTGGCAGACAAAATGGTGCCCAAAATGGCTCATAGAAATGAAACTGGCGCCCGGGAACTCGCTAGTGTTCAATCCCGGCATTTTTAGCCTGCTTTTTTCCCAAACCCTATCCCTCGAGACACGACCAATTTTCCGAAAATATTTGTTGCCCATTTTACGGTGTCCCTGTTTTGCGGCATTCAAAACCATGACACGCCAACCATCTACGACTTTCAGATGTGCCACAATTTCATGGACATTCCACAACCGGCTTGCCCTACAAAAACCGAGGCGCCAGATACATTTATGGTTCACGAATTGATGGCACAATGCCAACATATAAAAATAATCGAAGAAGAACGAAGCTAGGAAGAAAATTGCTAGGTCTTGTAAAAATGCATCAAATATTTATAATTAAAATTTAAATGGCGCGAAATATGTACAAAATCTAAAATATGTAAATGTGCACAAAAATTCGAAAATATGCAAAAATAGGCGATTAAAAATCCCAATAAAAAAAAAATGTTTTCCATACTGATTCGACCATATAGAATCCAGAAAAAAACTTAATTTGCATAAAATATGCATCGCTCTCATTTTGCTAAAAAATAAAAATAATATAGGTAGATATTTTACACCTAAAAAAAACTTTTCGCACAGAAACTAACTTTGTTGGACACCAGCAACAACCTGCTGCTGATGATGTACAATATGGTATTCATTAATGAATAATATTTTTGTAGACAAATTAATTTTGACTCTATTTTAAAATTTAAAAACGAGAAAAAAATTGTTTGAAAAATTTAAAAAATGAATAATTTCACCCCCAAAAATTTAGCAAATGCCACCAGCAGTTATGATTGCTGTGGTGGTGATGGTTGGCAGAAATTCGGAAACCAATGTTATGTAGTATGTAAATTTTTTTTTCAATTTTATATGTTGCACCCGATTTGAAATCGGGTACCCGATATGAAACCAAATCATCGCGGGTACCCGCATTGGTGAGTTCTAACGAACATTGCCAAACATGGGGTTTAAAACACCCGAACTTCTAATTGTTTTAGGGAAATGATTTTAGACCCCATGTCGAACAAGTCTGTAAATTTCGGGTTCAATGTTTATCTGAACATGTCAAAAACATACAACAAACTTTTTTGAAGTTTGAAATCAGCTTAAATGTTTGTTCAATGTTTTGAACATGTTCATAAAGTAGAAACCTGAAATTTTACAGACTTGTTCGAACTTAGGTATAGAACCGGATTCCCTTACTTAGTTTCGGGTTTCAGATGTCTTACTTCATGTTTTTCAGAACTCACCAATGTTCGTTTCAAATCGGGTACCCGATTTGAAATCGAGTGATTTTTCAAATCGGGCGCAACATATATATTTCAATAATTCAAAAAACAAAAGGTCCTTTCGTCGCCGACTGAGCCAATCACATGGGATCAGGCAAATAATGCGTGCCACAATCTTGGCTTTAACGTTGAACTTGCATCAATTCACAATGAATATGAACAAGATTTTGTGGCTGGTGAGTTTTCTTTTAAAAAACTGGGTCAGGTAAACCCTGACAAATTGTAGGTACCTCTAAGCATTTTTGGGATCGGCACCAAAGTTCGGTCGGGGACGGGGCCAAAAATATTGGTCTGGGATGTCATTTTGTAGATTGGGCCCTAATGGCCGGGTTGCGGCCAGGGTTTACCATGACGGGTGGGTCTCGGGACCGGGTAGTGGTCGGGAAATGTCCGACTCAAGTGTGGGATGTGACGAAAAATGTTAGTCTTCGGATATGGCATGTCCGGGAAACCGGGCGAAAGATCTGGGAAGATTGCGCCAAAGTACGGGATCATGGTCGGAGCATGGCACCATGCTTCTCAACAAGCAATTCGGGATTTAAAAATTTTGAAAATCCCAAAGTAATCAGATTCTAAATTTATCCGCGCACATATCTGGCACACGACAATACTTTTGTATAGGCATTTTGTGATAATTTAGCACTTGTCAACGAACGAACGAATGCTAACAGGCAGCAAGGTGTGAATGGCGATGCTGGACAATCATATTATTGGCTTGGAATGCGATTAAACTGGCGTAGTAAAAATGTAAAAAAAAAAAATTTCAAATTTAATATAATTTATGCGATTTCCGAAAAGTTCGAACCTGCCATGCCTAAATCATTGTCCGATTTATCGGTCGAAATTTCTATTTTATACGTTTTATTTTTAAAATTGTTTATTAATATTCGGCAGGTTCAATTATCCAAAAGGTCGGCAAATACCGTGGTATCGGTAAATATTAAATACCTCGCTATATACCGAAATAACGCGGTTTTTTGGATAAATACCGCGGTATTCAAAAAATCACATTTACCGATCACTAGATTTTATAGGATGGGATCATTTTTTAATGCCTCCCCGTTGACAGTGGGTTTCTATTAGAGGAAATACGGTCATCATCCATTTTAGGATGATTTGGACAAGCAGAATAATGACCACAATACTGTTGACCAAGCATTCTTGTCCGGCGTTTTCTGGACCGACCAAACGGATGTTGACTACGGCAATCCCATGGCGGCACACAAACTAAATGCTAACAAATTCCCATGGCGAAAGGGTGCACCGGACAACCGTTGGGACCGTGAACAGTGCTTGATCATTTACGGCACGGAGCAAAAGCCGTGGGCAGGCACATGGGAGGACATTGGTTGTGCCGACTTGCCTCAACATCGTCAGCACCGCGTGCACGGTTTGGTGTGCAAACGGCCTGGCGCCTGCATAACACCCGAGGCAAGCCCCGTAACCTGAAAATTCAGGGGGAGGGGGAGAATTGGCAAATTTTCCTAAATTTTTGGCTTCGGGTGGGAGGGAGGGAAGGTGGGACTTAGAAAAATTTTCTTTTTTTTTTTGCTTGGTAAATTAAATTTTTTTCCATTTCGGGGTGGGGGGGATTCCACCCATTCCACCTGAGGCGATGGAAGAACGCCGTCGGCACCAGCAGGTAGAAGAAGCGGCTGGCTGGCACCAGCCACCGCCGCGCCATCCACGCCGGCGGAGTGCCGCCCGCCGGCGGCTTGTATTAAAATTAAAAGTGTGTTTGTAGATGACAAAAAGCAATGTTGGCCAAGCAGCAGGAAATAAAAATGACAATGGTGATGATGGAATGAACAAATGAAAAAACGGCACAATTTTTATTGAAACATTATTTTTTGTCAACTTTCTGTTATTTCTTTATTTTTTATTTGTAGTTGGAATTTTCTTTTAAATGTATTGAAGGAGTAATTATATAAAAAAAAAATATATAATTTTTACAATTTTATTAATAAATAAGTGCAATTATATTTTCTCTAGGTTTAGGTTATAAAATTTTTGGTATCTTCCAATATTTTCAATGTTATAGGGAATAATACGGATTTGACATTTAATCAACGGAAAAGTCAATTTTTTAAACGTTAGCGAAAAAGTTAAATAAGAAAATAAGTGAAGGATTTTTTTGCTTTAGCTGACGTATTCACGGTTACAATTCATTGACTTCACGGCGCCTATTCACGACCGTGTTATAAATCCCGCAATCTATTTAAGTATTCGCACAAAATTCACGGTCTCATTCACAGTCACAAATCACTGTATCACGTTGACTGGAAATTACGGGTCTATTCACGATAACAATTCCCCAGAAATCTATTCACGATTACGGCCACGCATATAAATTACGGATTTTTCATGAGCACAGAATCCATTCACGATTACGGCCACTTACGGTAACGATTCCCGGGTCAATTCACGGTTACGGCCACGCACACAAATTACGGGTTTGTCACGAAATCCATTCACGATTACGGCCACGCACATAAATAACGGGTCTATTCCCGAAATCCATTGACGGTTACGGCCACGCTTATAACACGGTTATATTCACGGCCACGGAATCCATTTACGATTACGGCCACGCTTATAAATTACGGGTTTAGGCCCGGTAACGATTCCCGGTATCCATTCACGTTATGGCCAGGAAATTACGTGTCTATTCACAGAATCTTACACGATTTACGGCCACGCATATCAATTACGGGTCTTTCCACGAAATCCATTCACGATTACGGCCACGCCTATAAATTACCGGCCTATTCACCTCCCGGAATCCATTCACGGTTGCGGCCAGGCATATAAATTACTGGTCTATTCCCGAATTTCATTCACGGTTACGGCCACGCATATATATTACGGGTCTGTTCTCGGAATCCATTAATGAGTAGGTTAGACGGTTTCTAGAAATTCTTAGAAACCGAACCGAAACCGACCGATTCGGTTAACCGAAACCGAACCGGTATCCGAAACCGGCCGTCTAGGTTAACCGAAACCGAACCGATAACCGACCGATGTTAAGGCCACGCACACAAATTACGGGTTTGTCACGAAATCCATTCACGATTACGGCCACGCTTAAAAATTACGGGTCTATTCCCGGTAACAATTCCCGGGATCCATACATGATTACGTCCACGCTTATAAATTACGGGTTTGTTCAAGGTAACGATTCCCGGAATCCATTCACGTTACGGCCACGTTAAAAATTACTGGTCTATTCCCGAAATCCATTCACGGTTACGTCCACGCTTATAAATTACGGGTCTGTTCACGGTAACGATTCCCGGGTCCATTCACGGTTACGGCCACGCATATAATTTACTGGTCTATTCCCGAAATCCATTCACGGTTACGGCAACGCATATAAATTACGGGTCTGTTCCATTCACGATTACGGCCACGCTTATAAATTACCGGCCTATTCACGTTAAGAATTCCCGGAATCCATTCACGATTACGGCCACGCTTATAAATTACGGGTCTATTCACGGCCACGGAATCCATTCACGATTACGTCCACGCTTATAAGATTCCCGGGTCAATTCACGGTTACGGCCACGCACACAAATTACGGGTTTGTCACGAAATCCATTCACGATTACGGCCACGCTTATAAATTACTG
>JAKKIK010002392.1:0-11431 GCA_024500135.1 Heterodera carotae
GCCTTACCCAACTTCCATCAGCCGTCTTTCCTCAAAAGCCTAACAGCAAATGGCCAAAATATGGAATTTTCGGCGGGAATTTCACTCCCAATCGAGCTCCCGGGTAAAAACTCGCCAGAAAATTGGACAGAATTCCATATCGCGGACGGTCCAACACCGTTTTCAGTGATTCTTGGGACTTCGTCACTTCCACGATTAGGCTTCCAGCTTTTTAACAAACATTTGCAAATCGATTTTTTGGCAAGCAACCAACAGGAAGAGCAACCGATGGGGAGCAAAACGGGCGTCGCAATTACCGCCGGATTACACATAAGCAAAGGCGAGCAGACATGTGCCGGGAGGGATGAAAAACGACTAAATTACGGGCCAGGGGGGGCAAAGAACATTGCGGCATATAGGGTTCGAGTTTTTGTATCTCGGAAAATTAGTCCGGTCGGGGCAAATGAACGAGAACCCCAGACCACAAAGCAACAACCTGACGGAACATCGAATTCGAATGGTCTGCATTCGCTTCGCTTGCCAAAAAGTTGGCGTCATCAGACAAAGCCGCCGTCTGCCCGCGTTGAATTCATCCGATCGCCACATTCCGGACGAAGAACAGCGCCAGCCGTTGATCGAACGAATTCGATGAACAACAACGACAATGCAATCGAGAAGGAAAACAAACCGACGTCGGAGTGATAAAGAAAAAGAACGCGTGGTAGCGTTCTCTGGCGGCGGGGGGTTGTAAAGATGGAAAGAAATCATTAAGAGGGCATTCTAAGAAATCATTAAGAGATTAAGAGGGCATTCTGCCAAATTGACCTATAATAAGGATTTAAATAATGGATTGTCATTAATTGTTTTGCTATTCACACACACAGCTCGTTACTTTTCCTTAATATAGTTTTCCTTCGACTCGTGCAAAATAAAGCAAATAAAGAAATAATTGAAAGGAATTGAAAAGAAAAAAGGGGGAGACAACGACGACCGGGCCCGGCACGCTTCACACAATTCGATGATTGGGATTTTGCCTTTGGTGGATGCAAAGAAAGTGGCCTTCACATTTTTAAATAAAAAAAAAGATAAAAATAGAAATGCAAATAAAAGTATTTTATTAGTTTCATTCTTGTGTGGTTAGAAACTGCAAAGCTTATATTTTCGGGTTTCGTACCACAAGATTTGTGTTTTGGGGGCGGGGGGGGAGGGGTATTTAATTGACTGGGAAAATTTTTGTTAGGGGTGCTTTTTCGTTTTGGTAAGGGAGATTTCAAGCCTTGAGGGGCGGTACTACCCCGTGTAGTTCCCCCACCCCATGGATACGTCCCTGCTTTCATACCTTTAAATCTTGCTGAAACTCAATTGTTTTTTTTTTTTCGCAAACCGCGTACTTACTTGGTATTTGATACCATTCATTCGCATAAATGTCTCCAGTTTTAGCGCAAATGCTGACAGCGAAACTATCGAATGCATTCTCGGAAAATTGATGAGTTGCACTTCGTCCTTCTTCCATGATCGGACAAATAAAGGGTTGTGAACAGGTCTCAACATTATTTTGGGAAAAATTTTTAAGTCAAATTTAGCAGATTTCTGAACCGACCGTCTTTTAAATGTTTAAAATACCGTAAAGAAAGAACAAGGAAAGTGCTTGGTGCAAATTAAATGATCTAGGGTAAATAGACTTTTAAATTGATTTAGACTAAACGTTCGAATTCGGACCCAGGGGTTAAATAAAAAATTGCTGAACCTTTAACTTGGAGACAAAGAATGTTTTTCAATATCATTTCTAGGGGTATTTTGTAACGCTGAACACGAATCTGGCGTAGTGCCTACTCGCTGATAGACAACTCGCCGAAGGATAACTCGCGAAGGACAACTCGCCGATGGTCCAATTTTTGGTCTATACCTTCTTATTTCGGTTATTTCTACAAACTTAGTATTATTCGAAAGATTGCCTGCCCTAGAAGCATTTGTGCTGTTTGTATTCCCTTTTTGGTAAGTTTTTTCAAAAAAATTTTTATCTAACTTTTAAAAAGTCGCTCAAAACATTCGTATAGTGATTTTCATGGTCACTGAACCCGAATCCGTCATCCATTTCCCTGTTTCCAAACCCCGGACCTAAAATCGAACAAAAGTTCGAAAAATTCTAAAATTTTGAAAAAGCAATTTCGTCTCAAATTGCTCGATGTATACATAAAATGGCTACCCATGGTTGTTGCTTCGTGTTTCTGAGGTTTGGTGTATGTTTTGAGTTTGAGACGAAATTTTCGAACTTTTGTTCGATTTTGGGTCCGGGGTTCGGAATTGGGCGAAATGGATGTCGGATTCGGTATCAGCGACATTGAAAATTACTAGTAAAGAGATTAAAGATTCTCGCTCCTCCCCTGGCCCCTTAACTTGCCATTAGCTAAGTCAAGTATGTAGTTACATCGACAAATTTGAAAGAATTTTGTGAAGCCTGGGGGTAACGCCGAATTTTTTTAATTTAGGGAAAAAACAAAATAGCCAACAAAAAAAATTTTAACCTTTACTCTAAAAGCTAAGATTGCCCATTTTCAACTCTTGATTTGGAGAAATAAAACATTGCATGCAAAAAATGATCAATTTTCATTAGCACTGATTAAACATTAAATTTGGCATAAATATGATAAATTTGATCATTTATTCTTATGCAAATTGAGTTGGGTTTTCTTTGTTGATTCTTCTTCTTCTCCTCCATTATTCATCCCCATTCTCTTTTTCTTCCTCTTCCTCACTTCTCGATGGAGGATGACGACGACAAATCATCGACGACAATTTCTTCGGTTTTGGCACCGCCGCCAGCGTCCGTGCCGTCGCCATCCTTTTCAGTACGGTTGTCGGTGCCATCCTGCGCAGTGCCCTGCAGCAGTTCGATTTTGGCCTCATTGCACAATCCCTGGCGGCAAATTTCGCATTTGTTCACAGTGCCGCCTTCCGCGCCACAAATTGGGTCCAAATCGGCATGCGTGCATTTGCCAGCCTCAGCGGCACACGAATTGACGACAAAAATTTGCACACCCTTTGCTGTAAAAAAGTGAAAATGAATTTCATTTAAAAATACAAAAATGTAAATTTGAAAATTCATTCCACCCTCTGTAAGAGATCCTCCCTCCAATAAAGCCCCCATAGAAATAGGGATAAAACTAAAACGAATTCACCTAAAAATTAATAAACCCACCATCAAGGCAAGAGAAGGTCTGACACCCGTCAAAAAATCCTCGGCAATCATGGTGGACAGCCTTGTGTCCCCTTTCGGTGTCCCGCGTGCCCCATTTGTCCATAAGGGCCTCCAATTGCGGGGGCAAAGCATCGTCATGGTGGCGGACCGCATAGTAACAGTTGTCGGCTAACGATAGGAATAAAATGAAATTTTATTTTTTGAATTTTAAAACACATAAAACTACTACGTTTATAGGTTTTCTTATCAAAAAAGTCTCCGGCAAAGCGTTTAAACCGGTTTTTGAACCGGTTAAAGTCGTAAAAATGGGTAAAAAATGAGCAAAGACAAGCCTAAACACAATCATTTTCTGACAAATTTGGTATCAAAACGACAGCTCTCGACGAGACAAATCGATCTAGATCAGATTCAACTCAATCCTGAGCCATCTGAACACTGGCCAACTGAGTACCAGTGAAAAACGGACACTTCAGTACCAATGATAAAACTCAGAAAAAACCAAGAAATGCATTACTATTAACCAATGACAAGTTATTGCGCTAAAAACCAGCGCACACTCGACTACGGCGGCCAGTAGGTGGGACGCCGCTTGTCTTGCCTGTTGTTTTGACCATTGGTACTGAAATGTCCATTATTCACTGGGACTCGGTTGGCCAGTGTTCAGATGGATTCGGATCGAATTGATTCTGATCTAGATCGATTTCTCGTCGAGAGCTGTCGATTGATACCAAATTTGTCAGATGTTTGGGCTGGTTTTTGGTTTTAAACCGGTTCAAAAACCGGTTTAAAGGTAGAGCGACAAAAAATTTTCGATTGTTCTATCGTTTTTAGCGTGGTGAGACGAACCGAAAAAAGTATTAGTGGGGCGAACCGAAAAAAGTATTAGTGGGGCGAACCGAAAAAAGTATCAACTGATACTTTTTTCAGTTCGCCCATACTGATACTTTTTTCGGTTCGACCTAGCACCGTTTTTAGCACCTAAGATAACCTATAAAAGTGGTTTTAGGTGTTTGGAATATGGGACCTATAACCGATATTTACCATAAATGGAGGCAGTGGATGGTAATTAAGGGTCTTAAGAAATTTCAAGGAAAAAATAACTCAATTTTTTTTTGAAAAAATGGGGCCCCCAATCGTATTACCGAAGATTATAATACGAATCCACTTTTGTATGTAACAGTAACCTTAACCACTCACAGTTGTGCTGCTGTACTGCACCTGTGCCATCGGTCGGTCTTACACAATATTTATACAGCCCAACCGCTGCCAATGCCGCTGCAGAGCCAACAACAATAATAGTGGCGACGGTGGTGTCAGAGGGCGGCGGATCCATTGAAAATGGCGCCTCATCAGCTTCGGCCCCCCCAATGTCGAACCAAATGAACAGAAAAAGCAGCAACGAAGGCGTCCCAAGGAACTGCTGCAAAAATGGCTTTACCATTCGCCCCGAGTTCATGTGCGCAATTGGTGCACGCCATGTAACTGCGGATTGCGGCGAATAAGCAACGGCGTTGGCGGCTGACTGCGGTTCTTGCAGCTGATGATGTGGTGCCGAAGGTTCGCCCACAGTGATATTCACTGGCTCGGTGGCCGCCGCCATTTTTCGTGCCTCAGCATTTTCGCCCTGCGTTTTCATTACCTGTACAGATGTAAATGGATGCGGCAAAAAAGTCATAAAAGCGGGAATTCCGGTCCTAAAACTTTCAGAATCTAGTTTTCGTAATTCCACATTTGCATTACTTCCTCTAATAGACACTCTGGACGGGATTGGGCCTCGGCGGGATTTTACATTAACTCACGATAACGGTTTTAAGGGATGGAACCGGGATGTATGGTAAACGGAAAATTTTTGTCAAATTTTTAACCGGACGACAAAAATGGTGAGCTTTCTTTAAATAGAGAATTATGGCCCGGATTGATAGGATTTCCGGCACACGCATAGATGGCAAGAGCGTATCCAGGGGGAAAATCCGCCCCACCTCGAAATAGAAAAAAAATTTCGACCCCTGACTTACGAACATTTAGTCTAAAACTCAAAAAAGGCATCCCGGTCCAATCCTTAAAACAAGTTATCGTGGTTACGATAAAATCTCCCCGAGGCCCAGTCCCGTCTCTATTTGGCATCATTCAACGCAAATTTAGGCAGATGTTGCTGTACTCTTGAATCCCAAATGTTAGGTATAATAAAGATTTTTAAAGTAAAATGGTATTTTGCATGTGATACTCCTTTTTCAAATTTTGGACCATATAAGAAACCAAATTAATCGATGGCGAAGCGCATACCGTCACTTTTTGCATGTTTGCGCCCAACGGAGTGTCAAACGGTGGCTGCATTGTGTCGACTAAACGTTTGCAACGCGAGGATGACAAGCAAAAATGACTGATCTATTGTAATTTGATTATGTGCATACATGGAAATGTGAATAGAAGATAGAACGCCGTTAGAAGAAATGAAATAACCAATTACAAGTCGTAAATTTTTAGAACATAACGCTGGAACTTATGTAGCATAGGGTGCCCGAAATTTTCATTTTTTTATTACTCATATAAAACGTATTTTCAGGTGTTATCGGGGTCGCTGATTACGAATATGACAACCGTTTCACTCAATTTCGATCTCCGGAACCGGGTTCGAACAAAAAGTCGAAAACGCAATTTTTTACAAAACATTTTTATGACTTAAAATCGATTTATATGCGTGAAAAATAACAAATGTATTCATTTTTAGAATTTACAATGTTAATCTGCTACATAATATTTAGATGAGCCTTAACGAATTAAGAAATTATACGCCTGCTAAACTGTATTTGAAATTAGTCCTTCCTTAATAAAAAAATGAAAATTTCGGGCACCCTATGCTACATAAGTTCCACATAACGGTACGGGTCAGTTCCGTCCCGCCAGTTCCGTCCCGCCGGTTCCGTCCCGCCAGTTCCGTCCCGAGCCGGTTCCGTCCGAGCCAGTTCCGTCCCGAGCCGGTTCCGTCCCGCCAGTTCCGTCCCAATACATAAGGGGCCAACTCCGTCAGAAAAATTTTATAAGGTTCAAAAGTACAAAGAAAATTCTTAATAATTTTATTTATGATTTTTTTTGAAATAACTAGGGATAGGATTTTTAGGTGCTAAAAAGTCGCGCTAAATCGAAAATTGCTCGGAGAAAATGCTATTTTTAGGCTTCTCTCATCATAACTAAGCCGCAAAAAAGGTAAAACCTAAAAATCCCGGTATGCAAGCCAGTTCTTCCGGACCGCTTGAAAACAAAAATAATTTTTTAAGTAAAATTTTTGAAAAACCAGGCCTAAGGTAGGCTTAAGTGTAATATTTCGACCTGGATTTTTCCCGAAAACTCATTTCTAGGGGTATTTTAAGGCGCTGAAGGCGAAGCTGGCCTTCTTTTTGACCAGTTCCGAACCCCTAACCTAAGAATCGAACGCGCATTCGGCCCAACATTAACCAGGCGCTCGCAACCCTTCGCTCGCTCGAGCGCCCCACTACTTGCTCCGTCTTCGCATGCTCCTTTTTGCGTGTAATTTTAAATTCTGTTCTCTTAAAGCTTGGCTGCTTTTTTTGCCATCGCTTAAGCTATACTTATGTTAGGAAAAAATTTTCGTTTAAAAAATTGGATTTTTTGTTCGAATTTGGGGGTTAGGGGTTCGGAACTGGTCAAAAAGAAGGTCAAATTTCTTCCGGCAATTGGTATTCTAATGCTGCTAATGCGGCTTCAAGGTCATGAAGAGGCATGAATGCCAACGAAGTGATCATTTTTGCTGACTGGGCTAAGGCTGGCTCTTTTGCGTTTTCAAAAATATACTACATACCTAGTCGGGACGGAACTGGCCCCTTATGTATTGGGACGGAACTGGCGGGACGGAACCGGCTGGGACGGAACTGGCTCGGACGGAACCGGCTCGGGACGGAACTGGCAGGACGGAACCGGCGGGACGGAACTGGCGGGACGGAACCGACCTGCTTCGCCACATAACGCTGTCTTCCGAATTTTCTTGGGTAAATCACATAATAAGGCCAAGACTGTTTGAGTGTTAAGGCGGTGCCGACGAGGAAAATTTGGAAAAAAGTGACTGGATTTGTTAACAAAATTTGGACCTTTTCACGTCTTTTTACACTAAAGAAGGCAAAAATTTAAAAAAATTTGAAGCCAGAAATCGAAATTTTCTTTGGCCTCCTACAAATAAGAAACAAATAAGACCAAAGAGCTGAATCGTTAAGAGGATTGATTGATGTCAGTGAATCCTATATCCTATCCTATATATTAGAGTAGGACACGGTCGGTTAACCGAACCGAAACCGAAAACCGGCTTTTTTGGGCCAAAAACCGAAACCGAAAACCGGGGGTCGGAAAACCGGCCTAACCGAAAACCGGGGGTCGGAAAACCGGCCTAACCGAAAACCGGGGGTACCAAACCGACCGGTTTCGGTTTGAAAAATACACCCCTAGTGATGAGCTTTTTTGAAGAAAATGTTACATGAGAAAACAATTTGAGAAGAAGGAATGGGAAATATATTGAATTATTAACTTTTGAATTAATAATTTCTTTGTTTTATTATGGCCTAATGGTTAATGCTCTAGTTTTGGTTGTGAATTTGCTTGGGTTCGAATCTTTGTTATGTAATCATCTTTTGACTCAATTTTTACTATTAATACAATAAGATAACATACTTTCTTTAGGGTTCGACTTTTTTTTTAATTTTTAAGACAATTTTAAAAATTAAATCTTAAAATATTATAGGATTTTAAATTTAAAAAATATGAATTTTAGGAGCATTTTTTGGCCATTTTAATAAATTTCTTATCAAAACCAGCTGAATTCTTAAAAAAAATTATCGCCGCTTGCCCCTCAAATTTACCATGTATCTATACCTTAATAATCAAATTTAGAGGAAAATTTTGCCTCCTTTATGCAATTTTGGGGCGAGTTTACTTAACAAAATACACTTAGAATTGTCAAAAATTTCCTCCCGGCGCCTATCGGCACCGGCAGGCCCCCTTCCCATAACAATTTATATTCTTTGAGTCTAATGCCCAAAAAAATATTAGCAGTGCCGATCCGACCCGAAACCCGATATTTTTCTCAACCTGCGGCAACCCTGATTGGCACCGCCTAACCTCCGTTTTTTGCTAATTTTTCATAAGAAACCCCTCTAAATTTTTCAAAATTTTCCTAGACCACCCCACCGTTCAAACTTTTTTCTCACCTTAGTCATACTCTTTCTAAAAAATGTAGTAAATATTTTACTTCTTTGTTTCCTTAGGCATCAATATTTTCAAGAAAAAATTTTCCGTAAAGTGGTAACGAAAAAAAATTTTTTTTGGAAAACCGAAAAAACCGATAAACCGAAACCGAAAACCGGGGGTCGGAAAACCGGCCTAACCGAAAACCGGTACCCCCGGTTTAAAACCGACCATGTCCTACTCTACTATATATAATTGGAGAGTGTTTGTGTACGGCTTTGTAAGTGTTTTGAATAGGCGGGTGCTGAAATCGTTGTGATGAAAAGAGAAAAGGCGAAAGAAAAAGACAAAGAAAATATGGGATGGGGAAGAGAGAGTTAGAGAAGGATGCGAAGAGAGAGTGATGAGTTAGAGAAAAAGAGACAGAAGGGAAGATTTTGCAGCGGCGGCGCGTTGTGTCTGCGCTGGGTGTGGGGGCAGACACAGCGAAAAGAGAGAGAGAGTATAGTAAAATAGGAGAATGAATTAGAGAAAAATAGAAAAGAATGAAAGAGAAAAATGTCGTAAAAATGTGTTTAAAAGGAAGAAAATGATTGTCACTTGCCCATTTAATGTATTATTATTGTTTTGTTTTTTAATTGTCATTTGCTGATTTAATGTATTGTTTATTGTTTTTTAGTAGTCTTAGTTTCTTTTTTTGTTTTTGATTTGTTAACTGCACGTTCATTGTTTTTAATTTGAATTAACCTTTTTTAGTATTTTCCAGGTAACTGTATTATTGTGGCCTTTTTAATTTTATGTCTACAGCAAATGTTGGCGTCCGAAGAAAATGATGTCGTAGATTCTGTTATAGATATGTTCAAGATATAGACCATGACATTGATAATGCTGGCTCTTTTGTTGACAGTTTAAGGGGAGATATTGAGAGTGAAATTAGAATAGGAAATGAAGTTATCTTGGCTAAGCATATTTATGCGAAGCGGACAAGATATGAGATTTTGACTGAAGCTGTGAGAAAGACAATTTTTGATTTTGTGTTGATTTTCGTTTTTTTTGTGTTGATTTCGTTTTTTTTGAATTTCAAGATTGTTTAGATTAGATTTCATGTTTCTGTTGCAAAGATGTTTAGCGAAATGCCTGGCCACCATTTCGAGGGTTTTATTTTGAGGCGTTAATGTCTGTTGCCGCTCTCGTGTTTTTTTTTTGGTCGTTTTTGTCCTGCTTTTTAAATTCTAGCGAAGCATTTGGCTTCGGTAACTTTCAAAAACGACCAAAAACACGAGGGAGCGGCAACAGACATAGCTACTAGACAGAAGCGATGCGCACTGCTTTTTAGCGTTTGGGCTCAAATTAATGGGTCAAAGTGACCGAAGCCAAATGCTTCGATAGAATTTAAAAAGCAGGTTACAGTGTTGTTCGGGAGTCCCGGTCCCGAAAACCGGGATTTTCCCGGGTTTTTTTTGGTCCCGGTCCCGAGTACCGGTGTTTTAGTCCCGGTTTTCGGGACTTTTTTACACCCCTAAAGATTGACTTATGGGCCAGTAGTGTTAAGGAAATCAAGAAAATTTTCAGTTCTGGATTAACTTTTGAAATAAAAATTATAGACAAGAATTCTTCATGGAGATTTGAGTAAATGTTGAGAAAAGGTTTATATCAAAATTACGCCGAATTAATGAAATCCGGTACTATTGCAGTTGGTACGCCACAAAAAAAAAATTTGTTTTTAGTCGTATAAAAATGTTTCCAGGGTTTCCAAGGGCGCTGATCATGAATCCGATCTCCATTTCGGCCAATACAGAGTCCCGGACTCAAAGTCGAACACTTGGTCGAAAAGTCAAAAATTTTCAAAACCCTAATGCGGGTTTTTCATGAAAATTTTGAAGCAGTGAAATTATTTAATTGATCTATTTCAGAGGAATGAATACTGTAATTACTAAATTTTTTTAAATAACAGACTATGTAAAATTTTTTTGTTTATGCGAAAATTAATTATTCTATATTTTGATCATATTTATTCGGTAAAAATCAGTTTTTGAAAATTTTTGACTTTTCGACCAAGTGTTCGACTTTGAGTCCGGGACTCTGAATTGGCCGAAATGGAGATCGGATTCATGATCAGCGCCCTTGGAAACCCTGGAAACATTTTTATACGACTAAAAACAAATTTTTTTTTGTGGCGTACCAACTGCAATAGTACCTGAAATCCTAATGGTCGAGTGGTGTGTGTTGTATGTTTCACTGGTATGTCTGCTGTGGGTTCGAATCCCTCGTTTTGTAACGTTTTATGATTTTACATTCAATTTTTTATGTAAGTAAATAAATTTTAATATATATAAAATCTTTTCGATTAAAAAAAAATATTTTTGGAGTGGAAATAGCCTCCTTTAAAATTTTAATTGAACTCATTATGGATCTATGTAATTTTAGGCAAATTTTCTTAACAAATCCGCTTTAAAATATCAAAATTTTCCTGGCGGCGCCTATCGGCAGCGCCAGGCCCACCCCATAACAAATTTTGTTGTTTAAGTTCAAAGCCAAAAAAATGTTAGCGGCGAGTAATACTATATTTTAAACATATAAATTGTTTTAAAAATTTTTTTCTGGAAAACCCGATACCCGAAAATAAATTCGGCAAATGCCGAAATCTTCATGCCGAATTATGATCATTCCAAAGACCTGCTGGATAACAAGCAATTCATCCTAACTTTTTGCTTTTAAAATCCAATATTTCATCTGTTTTTTTTATCCAAACGACATAAATATCGGCCTTTAATCGGCTTTTATAAATTATAATACTATTCACATTGATTAATTCGTACGGTACTTCTACAGGTACTTTTTTGTTTTTTTTGTGAAATTAACGGCGGCCAATAATTACACGGGTACTTTTCTGTTATGGTACACCCCCTGAATTTTTTTTTGAATATTTTTTTCTAGGCTTATTTTTAGCGCTGATAACGAATCCAGCATTTTTTTTGGTCCGACGTCTTTTACGTGAAATTTTACGTGATAAAACGTGAAAATGAAAAAAAATTATTTTGGTGGCATAAATTTCGCAATTTG
>JAKKIK010002393.1:0-11424 GCA_024500135.1 Heterodera carotae
CTTTCCATTTTTTCCTCCAATGCATACTGTGAGTCCGTCTTTTCCGTGGTCAAAAACATTAAAACCGATGAGCGGAATCGTATGAAAATCAAGCTTCTCAATTCTCTTGTGTCGACTAAGCTCAATTCTGATTTTGGTTGTATCCAGGCTTATCAACTCTTTATTTCCGATCCCGATTTGCTCAACAAAGTGAAAACTAGCGAGAAATATGCAGAATAAAGCTGTTTGGACAGTTTTTTTCTTATTTATACGCGTTTTTTTTAATGCCGCCTTTTTTGCCGCCTTTTTGAGGGCTGGTGCCGCCTTTTTGCCGCCTTTTTGCCTCGTTTTTGAGGCAAATGCCGCCTTTTTGATGTAGTGAGATAGACACCCTGCTGCTATATCAAAAATTGTTCGGAGAAAATGCTATTTTTGGGCTTCTCTCGTCATAACTAAGCCGCAAACTCACCGTAACACAACATTTCAGCTGATAGTTTTGTGGACAACAAGCCGATGACGGATAACCCATTTGGGCCACACAGTCGAACCCACCACCACATTGTTTGCAGAATTCCTTCGAATTGCATTCGTTTTTTTTATCCAGTTCACGCTGAATTTCCTGATTACGCACATTCAATCGATCAACCACATGTTGAATTTTGTCGGCGGTCTAAATTCGTACAACAGCCAAATTTAAGTCTAAGTTTATTAGCCAAATTTTGATTGTATTTTTTGTTTGTTACATATTCATTTTACAATTTTTTCAGGTTTTTCAAGGTTTTCAGCCCTTATATCGACTCAATGCCCCCATAAAAACCCGTTCTGTGATAATGGGTTTTCATTTAAAATTGACCGACCAAAAAGAAACCCCAGCCCCCGAAATAAAGGATCCCGTCCACTCCGAAAAAAACCCCTGGAAAATACAACCCCTTTATTTTAGCATACTTTATTTGCGGTTTTTTTTAATTATACTGTATTTATTTTTGCTACTTAATAAAGAAACAGTTCGTAATTATAAACTAAATTAATATTGCGAATTAATGTTTGTTATTTAAAACACTTAATCATTACCGCTTTAGTGCCATGCTTTCTTGCTCGAATAAGTGGCAATATCTTAATTGAAAAAATCGAGTTAGCCTATTTTTTAAATAAAATAAAAATTTATCCAAAAAGCTGAAAAAATTTTTTTAGGTACAAATTTTTAATGGTTTCATTTTCAAAAATTAAAGAATCGATTCTAAGGGTGCATTATTCGGTTTTATTGCATTTTTTTAAAAAATGCAATAATATACAAAAAAATCATAAATATGCAAAATAGAACATGGAAAGTCGTTCATCTCCTAGAAGCTTTAAACCGAACTAAAAATAGATTTTGTGCTTTTTAAGCCATTAACAGTTCAGGAAAAAAAATGTTTTTCATATAATTGCCCACGGCAAATATTATTTTCAGGTTTTTGGGAATTGCTTAACAAAAAGACAATAAAATCGAAAAATGCACCCTAAGAATCTGTTTTTCAATTTTTTTTTAATGCACTTTTACGAATTTTTCTTACTCGAATTCAAAAGTTTTCTCTAAAAAATCGACTTTTGGCTCTAAATTGAAAACGATTTTTTTAAAATAAAACTCAGTGCATTTTTCTTTGAATTTTGGGTTGCACAAATTTAAAAATTGCAATTATAGGTGATAAATTTTTTTTATTAATTTGCACTCCTAATTTTCAAAACTTTTTTTCATGCATAACCTATTTGGTGCTTTGTTTAACGACTTTATTTGCATATTTTTATGCGTGCATATTTTGGCCCTTTTTCGTGCATGTTTTTTTGGCATCCCTGAATGTGTACCAGTGATGCAACGGGTTGAGAAAAAGTTCGGGCGGGTTGAGAAAAACCTCGGGTTTCGGGTTCGGGTTTGCATCACTGATGTGTACCACTCACTAACTTCAGTGTCGAAGTCGTCGAAGCATTTCCATTCAAAGTCAGTTTTACAACAGTATGTTCCGGCTTCGCTCTCATGTTTCAAACAGGTGAAGAATGCAGAGCGAGGACAATCCACCCAAGATTTGATTCCGCAATAAATTGTTTTGGAAAAACCTTTGATCAGGCCAAAAACAACCCCTATTCCGGCACCAGCAACGGCGCCACCCGGTCCGCTTGCCAATCCAGCTGCCCCGCCAGTCATTAGTCCGCCAAGCATGTCTTCAGTGAGCTGTTCTAGAGTCGGTTGTGTCGGGCTATACATCCACGTTTTTTCATCAAAAAATTCTTCATCGTCAGCATGCACGAGCTGATCGATGTTAATCATCAATGTGAATACAAGGACGATTAACAGCCATAGGCCGAGCATTTTGGTCAAGAGGGCGACTTAAAAAAATGAAAATTAGCCTACATTAATTACGTAATGTATACCGTAATTCCTGTATTAAAGCCCCCGGTTGCTCTATTTTTCAACCCTCCTGAAAAGGGGGGCTTTAATGCAGGGGGGGGGCTCTACCACAGGTGGGGCTTTAATATAGGAATTACGGTAAATAAAATGAATTGCGGAGGAAATTTACTTTGGGCAAAATGACAAAATGAATTTGGCGTTTGTTTTATGCTAAAATCGGTGCTTAAAAAGACTGTTTAGAATGAAATACATATGTAGGTACACCTATACCTAAGGTACTTTTAAGAAATGTTCTTATTTCAGCTCTTTGATTTTGTTTTTTTGGTTTTTTAAGAAAATTCCAGGGTTCTTATCTGTAATGAAAGCGCGGTTACTTTAAAAAATCGAACAATTTAGAATAAAACTTAAAATGCTGCTGACAATAAGCGCCGTCAGGAAAGAATTGTTTAGAAAAGCACCAAAATTAAAATTACAAAATTTTTCTAATTTAATGTTCATATTTTGTTTGTTTTCTTTGATTTGTTACACGAATTCATCCAAAATTGGCCAAAAATTATTTCCTGGCTTTTTGTTCTCTATTGAGCAGCATCACCATTACTGATGGTCGTAATTAGGGTTGAGCGAGAACGGGAATTTTCACAAAAAAACTGGACTTATTTATTGACCGGTAGTCGGTTAAAAGGAGAGAAAAAACTGGGAATCCGGGAAGAA
Organism: Heterodera carotae; assembly: GCA_024500135.1. NCBI lineage: Eukaryota > Metazoa > Nematoda > Chromadorea > Rhabditida > Heteroderidae > Heterodera > Heterodera carotae. The sequence continues at coordinate 3,074 of JAKKIK010002393.1, forward strand.
AATCCGGGCCGGGTATATTCCCTGTCGGGGAAAGGTCATGGTAATTCTATTTATTAATGGGAATTTTATTATAGCTAGCAAATAAATAAATTCATATTACTAAATAAATATTTGATTATTCATCGTTCATTTTTTTTATTCATTTTAATAAATTATTAGCATATTTATGTTGTGTTTTATTCGTTTGACTGGTTAGTCATCGTCAATGCGCCAATAATATGGACAATCCGCTTGTGGGACAAGAATGTCGGGGAACGTCAGAATGGCATGTTGGGGAATCGGTAGTGGAAAGTCGGGGTTCGGGAAACCCCAGGGATGGGGAGAAAGAGGCCTAAAAATAACGGGAACGGAATCAAGGAAGTCGGGTTCAGAGTCAAACTCTACTACAGAGGTACACTTGTAAGTAACTGGATCGTTTTTTTGGACCTTTTTTGTTTCAGAAATTCCAGATTCATTTTGAAAATTATATATGACTAGTCCGGAATTCAAATAGAACCCTTTATTAGAGAAAATTCATAAATTTGGATAATCGGAATTCCGGATTTACCTAAAAGCAAAACGAATACATACAATAAAAGGTTTTTAAAGCCGGTCCTCGAGGGTCCACCGCCCCCGTCGTTTAACAGGTTTTCGAGGTTTTTACACTGATGAGTTATTGAGCCAAAAAAATTTTAGTGCCAGGGTATTTGGCAAGACTCAAATTATTGGGCCGGGAACCCGGTTCTTAGAAAGCGCTGATATGAGCAAAAAAAAAAGAAACAACTTCCTGAGGTTTGTGGTAAAAACATTCCTAAAGCGCTTCCGATCCGAGTGCCGAATGGTCCGCGCGTGCCGAATAACACAAAACTTTTTTTTTGTCTCGACCAATATCGGCAATATTGAAACCAATAGAAGCAGCTTATTTAGGCCCAGATATGATTCAGCACAAGTTTTGCGATTTAAAGCATCTCAAAAAAGGTTTGTCCAAGAAAAGGCCAAAAATTTGCCATTTTTTTGGTTTTTTTGTTTTTTTGGACATTATTTTTTTGCATGTTGTCCAATCAATTGGCTTTTTCTTGTATATAAATTCATCTTTCCGAAATTAAGATACCTGATAGTTTTTTACATCTTGGTATTTGATTTTTTTAAATTACTGATGCTGTCAGGTATTCCAGCCTCCGTGGACTAGAATGGCGGGGGCAATAACTATTGTTCCTTAAATATTACCAGAACTACAGACCTTTTTGGGGTACAAAATCCGGTTCTTTTTTATAAAATTAAATAACCAATTACGACGTAATTGATGAAATCAGAAAAATCATTTCACGCACTTCTTAAAATAAGGATCACCCGAACCCCCCCCCCCTCCCCCCTCTAAAGTAGAGCCCCTTCGGAAATAAAGCACTCTTATATTATTTAAAGCCAAGTCACCCCTTCTTTGAGAGGGGTTGAAGCCATGAGGGGTTAAAATTTCCTTTGTGATTTTCATTTTATTCTTCAGAAAATCTCATTTTTAGGGGTTCATTTCAAAAACCGAAACGTGAAGCCGGTCCCCGCGGTTAGGCCGGTTTACCAATCCCCGGTTTTCGGTTTTTAGCCCAGACCCGGTTTTTGATTTGGTTCCCGACCGCCGCCAACCCTAGTTAAAATTTATGTGTAAACTTTACCAAATGGATTTTTTATTCCTCAAAGTTTTAGTAATTTTTGTCTAGTTTTTGGTTCCTTCTACATATATGTATTAGGTAATTCAAAATTAAGTTATATCGGCACATATAAAGAAAATGCAAATTAATAAACCAAAAAAATAAAAAAGAATCAGAAAATGGTCTTTCATCTCAAATAACAAATATTATTGTACATCATTTTTGAGTTAATTTCACTTTATATCTTAGGTATTGACATTGGAATGATTGAACTTTTCTTTCTTTGGGTTATCGTTGAATTAATTCATTTGAAAAATGGCTTTTAGGGAGTGAATGGCTTCATCTGTGGTTGGGTTTTTCATTTGTCCACATTCGGCATTTACACAATGCCATTAGTGCCGCCACCAATGATCACGGCAAAGACAATTGAAAACATGGCTTAGAAAATTAATTTAAATTAAATGGGCAGGTAAAAGTTAAGTGCAAAATTGTACCTAACGCGAGCAGAGTGGGCCCAATGCATTGGCGAAAGTGGCCAGCCGAGTTGGTTGTTGAATTTTCCGGGAAATCTGGCAAAAAAAATTCAAAAAAATTCAAAACAATTGAGTGAGTGTACCTATAATACCTATGTATATTTCATGATTTTAACCAATTTAATTTGTTTATTAATGCAAAAATAAACATACGCAATATCTCCGATGTCAAAAAACCGCTAACCAAGGCATTTTCTTTCAATTCGGCAAAATCACAGATGCACCTTGCAGTGCCTGTATTCAATCCATATTCGTCAGCTTTTTTGAGACAAGCCTGGTTTGATAACTCCGTGGTACATCCCCAATCAAGGACACTCTTTTCTGGGTCATTATCTGTAAAAAGGTACGCAATTTATGAAAGAATTCGAGCATTAAATTATGATTTTTCCATTTGTTTCGACATTTTTTATGCATGTGTTTATGGGTCCACATCACTACAAAAAAAGGTAATTTTATCTCAGAAAAAGTTTTCGGTTTTCCACCTTAACCCCTATTAATATTCATATATAAATTTAATCCTTTACCCATTGTGCAATTAAGCAGGAAACAAAAGTTTTCCCCTGCCGGACATTTTTCTCCAAAATCGGATTCGTCGTTTTTTCCCTTTTTGATGGCACGTTTGCACAAATGTGGAGGAACAGTTGTGGTTGTGGTCGTTGTTGTCGTCGTTGTCGTCGTGGAAGTTGTGGTCGGAGTTGCGGTGGTCGTCGTAGTTGTAGTCGTTGTTGTCGAAAATTTAAAAAATTGACCAGTATCGGTAGCGGTTGCAACCGATGTCCGATACCGGTTACCAAAGTATCGCTACCCGGGAGTTGATTTTTATCTCATTCCATTTATTTGAATTGCTTTTTAAAAAAATTAATTTCACTTGTTTTTTTCCTATGGCGCCTAGCTGCATCGTCTAAATTCTATTTTGATACGGGTATTTTAGGCTTTTATCTATATGATACTATCGGTACCGATAGCATCCAACCTACAAGCAAAATGATCCGACAAACTTGGACGACAACTAAGACGAAAGAAAGTGTTTTGGTTAGTGTTTGCCAGTAGAGGCCGAAAAACCGGACCCACCAATAATTGGTCTTAATGCGGGTCTTGATTTACGGGTTTTTCTCTATTTTGACCCAGCAAAGTGAGTACTGCTGGCTTCCCCGGACAAAAATTCCCCCATTGTCCATCCATAAATTTTTCAGACACGAGTGGCGCCACATTCGCCAATGTATTGCGCAACTTTGGTTGCGTTCTACACAATTTCTGAGGTTAAATTTGATTTTTACACGTTTAGCGATTTTATGTTATCATTACGGCATTTTGTAAATGCCGAATGTGGACATGTGATGAACCACCTGCGAACCTTGTCATTCACCCAGCCTAAAGGCATTTTTAAAGAATTAATATTAGCCCTTAACCAAAGAGATCTGACATCAAATCAAATTAACTAAAAACTGCCCAATGTCTTCTGAGAACAAAATTATTTCGTTGGTATAATGTCACAGAAACCGCTTACAGGATCGCTGTAAAACCATGCATAATGAAATTGTTTAAAAATTTTTCCTTAGACTTTATTCCGGAAAATTTTTATGAATTACATAAGGAAAGCTCCAAAATATAAAAAATAATGTAATACATTTATATTAAAAATATTCTATTACGCATTTTATTTTTCAAAATTACAAAAATATATCGGCGCATTTCAAGATGGCTTTAGGCAATGTGTGGCATGGTCGGCAGGTGGGTGTTTCACATGTCCAAATTTGGCATTTACAAAATGCCGAAATGACGCCCGGCAACGAGCACGCCATTGATAACACGAGAAATCACTTAATCGGTTAAAAATAAAATTTAGACAGGCACTAAAACTCCAAAATTGTACAGAGCGCGAGCATAGTGAGACAAATGCATTGGCGAATGTGGTCACTCGAGTCAGTCGTTGAGTCATCCGGACCTTTAAGCAAATTTCCAAGTTAAAGTTAACAATTATTGAGAATTTATTCATTTTAAACAGTTTTTAAATTAAATTTATGAATATTCACTGTATGGTACGGCCAATTCCGGATCAGACAACTTAATGACAATCATAACTTTTTTCTTCATAAGCGAAAAATTCTACAAATTTTGTATTATTCGAAAGCTCTAGGTGTTTAACAAATTAATTTGTAATTTTTTTGAGAGTCGAATAATCTCTTAGCTAGTAGTTTCAAGAATTCAGTCTGATCCGGAAACGGCGGTACGGAGATGTCCCGTTCCGAAATACCCAATGTTATCGCTGCAAGGCTACTGCTAATCGGAACATTTTCTTTTGTCGTAGTCATCGTCGAACTTGTAGTTGTCATATTCGGATTATTTTCCTTGTAGGGTTAGCTGGTGCTGGTACCGGTAGTTGTCCGTTATTGGTACCAGGGTTGCCGCGGGTTACCCGAAACCCGTGACCCGAAACCCGACCCGAGCTGTTTTCGGTCGACCCGACCCGAAACCCGACCCGATATTTTTGCCAACCCGAAACAAGAAACCCGACCCGAGATTTTTGGTGCGGGTTTTGCTGTTTTGCACTGGTTAGAATGCTGATATGAGAACATAATTTGAAAAGAGGGAATGGGAAATATATTGAATTATATTTAAATTGGTAATACCTTTAATGGTTAGTGTTCTAGTTTTGGTTGTGAATTTGCTTGGGTTCAAATCCCTGTTTTAAAATTATTTTGTGATTCAATTTTTACTTTTAATACAATAAAATAGAAATAATTTCTCTGGAGTTGACTTTTTAAAATATTTGAGGTTCATTTTAATAATTAAAATCTGGAGATAGAATTAAAATTTAAAAAACAGGAATTTTAAAAGCATTTTTTGGTCATTTTAGAAATTTTCTTATCAAAATCAGATAAATGAAAATTCTCGGCGGCGCCTATCGGCACCGCCTGCTCCTCAGATTTACCATATACTGGGTTCCAAAAACCAATTTAGAGGAAAATGTTGCCTCCTTTATGCAATTTTGGGGCAAGTTTAATTAACAAAATTCACTTAAAATTGTCAAAATTTTCCTGCCGGCGCCTATCGGCACCGGCAGGCCCACTCTCCCATAACAATTTATATTCTTTGTGTCTAATGCAGGGCTTCCATATGTTCTTATTTCTAAGAAATGTTCTGATTTCAGCCAATTGTTCTTATTTTGTTCTTATTTTTTACAATTTAAAGGAAAACTCAGATTTTGAATATAATTTTTGATAATAACATCTTTTAAGCGATTTTATATGCAAAATCTTAACAAGATTCACTAAATATTCAAAAAAGGCGGTGCATAAAGCACCGCCGGATCAACTCCTCTTAACGATTATTACTTTTTGTTTTTATTTTGTGTCTTATTTTTGTGAGCCCAAAGAAAATTCCAACTTTTTGCTTCAAAAATGAAAATAAGATTTGAAAAAAGACAAAATTCTGTTAACAAATTTACCCAATTTTTGCCGAAAGTCCGAAAAATTGCTCAAAATGATTATGTATAATGAAAAATATGATATTTGATACTCATACTTGAATAAATTGATTTACCAATGCTGCGCAACCATTTTTTAAAAATGTTCTTATTTTTGACCCCAAAATCTTATTTTTGGGACCAGATGTTCTTATTTTGAAATTTTTAAGATGGAACTCCTGGTCTAATGTCCAAAAAAGGTTGGCAGAGATTAATAAATTGAAAAGCTAAATTATGAATTTTATTGGTCATTGAGATTTTTTGCGACCCAAAACCCGAAACACGTGACCCGAAACCCGGTCTTTTTGGCGACCCGAAACCCGACCTGAGCTTTTTCAGCCCGACCCGACCCGAAACCCGACCCGAGGTTTTTGCTAACCCGAAACCCAACCCAAACTTTTTTCGGCCGACCCGACCCGAAACCCGACCCGATATTTTTCTCGACCCGCGGCAACCCTGATTGGTACCGATAATCTGGTCCAATACCGGCCAATACCCGTGGTAAATAATTTTAAGTATGTTGCATTAACTAGGACCCCATTATGAAAACCCCTGGTACCGAATCGAAGTGGCCGCACTTACCCTTTCACAGACTTCAATACACTTCTAAAGATTTCAAATATTAATCATTACCTATCCTATGTGTAATTCAAAGCTATCAAAATTTTGTTTATAAGCCCGAGTCTTTCCAGACTTGTACGAATCATGATTTAGAAAACCATCCAAAAACTCAGGTTGGTGTTCGAACTTTTAGACCCCATACTTGTTAATGCTTGTCAGAGCTCGCCAATGTTCAATTTTCGGCTAGCCGAATTCGAGTTCGGCTAGCCGGTTCCTAACCGCGCTTCGAACAGGTCTGAAAAAGTTCGGTTTTGATGTTCATTTGATTTGAACTTTTTGTAGAGTGAACTATTGCCGGGAGACAGGGGTCAACCTGTTTTTAACCCAAAAAAATCACTCCACTCGCCAATGTTCAATGTTTGACTAGCCGAATTCGAATTCGGCTAAAATTCGTGTTCGCAGCCTTACTTCATTAAAAATTAATATACTTACTCGTTCTTCGCCTTGGCACTTATTTACGCACCACTAAATTTTGAAAAGGGTTTAAAAAGCACATGCATTGAAAGCATTCAAAGCAATACCGTATTTCCTCTAATTAAAGCCCCCCTCCATTTGAAGCCCCCCTCTAATAGAAGCACCCTGGAGGGAGATTAAAAAATACCCCCCCCCATTTGAATTCTCCCTATAATAGAAGTCCCCAGAAGGGGATTGAAAAATAGAAGTCCCGGGGCTTCAATTAGCGAAATACGGTATGTACAATTAACAAAAATAATAACTTATTTCATTGCTAAATAAAAATTCTGAAAAATTAGGTGATGAACTTACAATATCATTAGTGTTGCACTCACTGTAGCACCACTAAAATGTCAAAATTTGTTAATTTTTCAATGTTTTTAATCAATATTAGAGATCGGACAGGATCAGGATCCTGTCAGGATTTTGCCAAGTTCCTGATCCTGATTTATTTGGAAAATAAAAGCAAGATCAGGATCCTAGTCAAATCAGGATTAAAATCCTGAAATCCTGTCCTGATCTGTTTCCGAAATCCTAGTCCTGATTTTTTCAAAATTCCGATCTCTAATCAATATGCATATCAAAAGGGCTGCAGTATTCAACAAAAATGCACGTACCATTTCATTGCACTTTTCGTATGTGCACATCTAAAAAAATAAAAATAAAATGAATGAATCCTAAAATGAAACCAAAAACTCTGGTCGTTGACAAATTTCTTTTTCGAGAATTTTTGTCCCCGACCGTCGGGGCTCAACCCTAAATTTTAAGATTCTGCTGGATTTTTTTGAAGAAATTGATTTATTAACAAGAAATCAGTGTTCATTCGTTGAGTGTTAGGGTGAAATTGCGTGAATTAAAATCCCTTCAATCTTGGGGCGCCGACATACCATAATTCCTAAATAGAGCCCTCGGGAGCTCTATTTTTCAACCCTCCTCAAAAGGTGGGCTTTATTTCAGGGGGGACTCAACTTCAGGGGGGGGGGCTTATTTCAGGAAGAGTGGGGCTTTACTTCAGGGGGGTTTATATTCCAACCTCTTACAAAAGGGGGGCTTTATTTTAGGGGGGGGGGGTTAATTTAGGAATTATGGTAAATAAAGGGGGGGGGGGCACTAATGCAGGAAATAAGGTAGTCCAGAAACAAAAAATTTGTACAAATATTCATATGGAAATTAATGAACTGACTTTGTTTGCATTTGTACAATGTTCTTGGCACTTCTAAAATTTTCAAAATTGTTCAAAAAGATATGCTAAAATGGAAACAAAATAGTTAGCTGCAATAACATTAATCAATCGAAAAGTTGATAAAAACTTACATTCACTTCTTCACTGGTGCATTTACGCTCAAAATTTCTACAAGAGAAGTCATCGTTGCAGTATTTGGCGCAATCCTAAATTTTTAAAATACCCACGAGGCGGGGTCGGGTCGTTTCGGCGCCCACGTTTCGGCGCCCACGGTTCGGCGCCCACGTTTCGGCGCCAGGGTCGTTTCGGCGCTGGGGTAATTCTTTCATAATATCTTCAGAATTCCAAAAAAATTTCATATTCATTTTTTCAAAACTACTTCTAGGCATATTTTGAGGCGTTGAACACGAATATAACTCCTTTTTGACCTATTTCGAACCCGGACTTGAAATTACACGCAAAAAGGAGCATGC
>JAKKIK010002394.1:0-11410 GCA_024500135.1 Heterodera carotae
CCCTCCACCTCTAATAGAAGAAACAGTCCCTCCAGTTGGGTCCTTCCCATTTGAGCGCCTCAATTTGAGCCCCTCCACCTCTAATAGAAGAAACACTCCCTCCAGTTGGGTCCTTCCCATTTGATCCCCTCCATTTGATCCCTTCCATTTGACCCCTCAATTTGAGCCCCTCCACCTCTAATAGAAGAAACACTCCCTCCAGTTGGGTCCTTCCCATTTGATCCCCTCCATTTGATCCCTTCCATTTGACCCCTCAATTTGAGCCCCTCCACCTCTAATAGAAGAAACAGTCCCTCCAGTTGGGTCCTTCCCATTTGAGCCCCTCAATTTGAGCCCCCTCCACCTCTAATAGAAGAAACAGTCCCTCCAGTTGGGTCCTTCCCATTTGAGCCTCTCCATTTGACCCCTCAATTTGAGCCCCTCCACCTCTAATAGAAGAAACAGTCCCTCCAGTTGGGTCCTTCCCATTTGATACCCTCCATTTGAGCCCCTCCATTTGAGCCCCTCCACCTCAAATAAAAAATGCCGGATTCGTAGTTTAAACTGAGAAAAATGAAAAATTTTGAGACGAAATTATTTTTTCCCAGACAAAATATCGTGTTTTCTCCGATCGATCAACGATTGGGGTTGGTTGGGTGGGAGGGAGGGGGCTCTAATACAGGAATTCGGTTTGTTTCTTATCTATTTAAGTAAGCAGTGATTTGTGTAAGATCGGCGATTTATGTACCAACTTTTCGGACACCCTCTCCGCCCCCTCCTTTTGAACCTCCCGCCGCCGGCAGCGAGTGGGAACGATTGGGGTCGGCTGAGAGGGGGTTGGGGGGGGGGGGAGGGGGCTCTAATACAGGGAAGGTGTTTCTTACCTATTTAATAAATTGTTAATTTTCACGTATTATTTGCATATTTACGTGCGCCCATTTTTTTCAGCACTCGCAGGCGCCAATTCCGCGAGAACTCAACGAACTGCGGGGCGCAAATGCGGAACTTGCGGAGCAGCTGGCCTCAACACGGGCGCGTTGCAATGAATTGGAGCGCAAATGCACTGAAAAGGACGCGACAATTGCGCAATGCGACAAAACGCATTGCGACGACGCACGCCAATTGGCCGCATTGGAACTGAACAACGAATTGACGGTTGGGGCTGATGATAAAAGACATTGAAATGAAACTCAATAACCGATCCCAAATGCTTTTGACAAATTGGACCTTTTTTTGTATTGGATCTTTTACCATTTTTGTCTTATTGGACCTTTTGTCCGTTTTTAGCTGATTGGACCGTTTGTCCATTGTGCCTTTTGACCATTGGTCCTTTTGTCCATTGGACCTTTTGACCTGTAGCCATAAATGTTTTGTCCGAATTGTTGAACAGACCAATAAAGATGCAAAAGTCGAACGAACACGATTTCATTTCGAACCATTCGGCTTTCGGCCTGTTCGACATTTGGTTTGATTAGGTTCTGATCCAGACATGATTTGAACCCCCTCCCCTCCCTCTTGTCGACCCCTCCCCACCCCTCTAATTGTAAGACCTTTTTCTTCCTGGGTTTTTTAGAGAAGATACGTTCGAATTAATGCCGGGAACGGGGTCGCAAATTTTTTTTTTTTTTGATTTTGTCAGTAATTATTAAATTTTTTTAATTGCAGAGCGCAGAGAACAACAAATTGGTGACAAAATTGCGCAACATTGAACAGCAGGTGTCCGAGACTGACCAATTGGTGGCACAGTTGCGCAAGAGCGGATCTGCTGAACTGAAGGACCAAATGGAAAAGGAATATCGGAAAAAAATGGACGAATTGGAAAAGGAATATCGCCAGAAAATGGACGAATTGAAAAAGGCGGCGGAATGTCAGCGCAAAAACCGTGAGGCATTGTTAGTTGAGCAGGTGGACAAATGGATTGAGACCAACATGGACAAACTGAGGACCGACTTGCGCAAGAGTGAGAATTTTTGATAAATTTTTGGTGCGACAATAATTTTTTTAATTTCGTAAAATCGTTTTTCCTATATTAGAGCCCCCAGGGGCTCTATTTTTGCATCACATGCCCAATCCGCCCAACAAAAAGGAGGTTTTATTGTAGGCGGCGTGGGTGCGTTTAAAAGAAGAAGGCTTTTAAGACGTTTTACAAGAAAGGGTGGCCCAGGGGAATGCCCTCGGCGGGTGTTCTACTTATAAAAAAGGGGGTTATAACAAAACTCCCACTCAAAGGGGGCTTATTAGAGGGGAGGGGGCTCTATTATAGGGGTGTAAAATTCTTCCATTCGAATGTTGTTTAAACAGATTACTCGACAGCAGCACCAGCAGAGGTTGAGCCCGGAACGCCTCCGGCCGAAATATCTCCGGCTGCAGTTCCTCAAGTGGGGGTTTGATTAGAGGGGGCTTAAATAGAGGCGGAGGGGCGGGCTTAATTAGAGGGGCGGGGGCTTAATTGGAGGGCGGGGACTTAATAGAGGGGAGAGGACTTTAGAGTTTGGATACAAAAATACGCTAAATTTATATTTTTTTTAGCGAAGTGAAAGTGTGCCGTCGATCACTTGCGATCAGCAGAACACGGAAGACTTTGTTGAAGAGTTAAAGCAGAACATCCGAGAACAAATAAATGCTCAGACAACCACAACGGCGGGTATAAATTTGTATATAATGTCCATTTTTATGTGTGCTATTTGTGTCAAATTGATAAAGGATCAGAACCGGACAATCCGCCGCCGCAAATGGACATTTTGATGACGAACGACAAAAACGGGGGACGGATGGCGCAATCGATTCGTGAAGACACTCAATCTTGGTTGCTCGCCACCAACGATGCAAGCCAACCGCCGGTGGCCGTTAACTGTCTCTCGTCGGGGCCGGAAATTTCGCGGACGGCACAATCTTGCCAAATCAGTATCAACGATGCCATTGTTCCCTCGTCTCGGCCGGAAACGATGCCGCCGGAACAGACTTGCCAACTCAGTACCAGCAGCCAACAAATCACCGACGCCACTGTTTCTGCTCCGCTCGAGGCCATTCAGGGGGTCGATCGCTTAGATGCAGGCCATCCGCCGGTGGCGCTGAACTGTCCATTGTCTCGGCCGGAAACGATGCAGCCAGCGGCACCCCAACAAATCAGTACCAGACAACAAATCGAAGGTGCCGCCATCAACGAAGCCAATCAACATGGCAGACAACGGACGAATATAGCGTAAGTTAATGATTGGCGAAATGAGTCCAATGGGATGCTTATTGTAGGAATTGTACAATTAACACTTTAAAAATGGTTACCCATAAATGAATGAAGCGAGTTTTTTTTTGTATGGCAATTTTGTAAAATCCGTTACCTAAATTTCCAAAAATTCAATGTCCAAAATTACCTGATCACACCTATTAAATCAATTAATTTATGCTCAAGCAGTATCCAACAACAACAACAGTCGCCGACAATTGCACAGCAAAATGCCAACATCACTGTTGCTGCTAATCTGTCGGCGACAAATAATGGCACAATTGGCATCAGCAGGCCAAACAAAAGGAAACGGGAAAAAAGTGTTGCGGATGGGCAGCAACAACAACGTCTGCAACTTGGCACGAAAGCCGCACCAAAAGATCCGCGACGGCAACCGCAACGACAATTTGCGGCAGACAATGAGCAACAGCCGCGACGAGCAGCAGACGATGTGCAACAACCGCGACGACAACATTCGCAAGCGCAATTAGCGACAAATGATGCGCAACAGCCACGACGAGCAGCCGACGATGCGCAACCGCCGCGACGAACAGCCGGCGATGCGCAACAGTCGCGACGACAACACTCGCAAGCGCAATTAGCGACAAATGATGCGCAACAGCCACAACGAGCAGCCGACGATGCGCAACCGCCGCGACGAGCGGCAGACGACGCGCAACAACCGCGACGACAACACTCGCAAGCGCAATTAGCGACAAATGATGCGCAACTGACACGACGAGCAGCCGACGATGCGCAACAGCCGCGCACAAGCCAACTGCAGATTGACAACATGAACGACGGCAGTACATGCATGCACTGCAAAGTATTTATTCCCGGCCGCAGCAAAAATGTGAGATTTTGGATGTTTTCACTTCTAGATACCACCGAGGGTGAGCTCTATTATGGAGAGGCGAGGGGAGGCGGGATCGAATTAGAGCGACTTCTATTAGAATTGGACCTTCTATTGTAGGGCTTTCTTTCTGTAATAGGGGCTTCTATTTTTCAATAGCCCGAGGGTGGGCTTCTATTATGGGGGTTATTTGGGGCGAGGCCGTCTATTATAAGCTTTTTTGGAGGGGTCTCTTGTCCTCTTCAGGTTAAACTTATTTCTTTTCGAAGGGGATTAGGGCTTCTATTCGAGGGGATTAGGGCTTCAATTAGAGAAAATACGCGGAAATTTTGAAAATGCCTCCAAACAGATGGCCGTCCACCTTTTGAAATGTGAGATCGACCGTCCGTATGAGTGCACGGCAAAAAATGAAAACGATGCCATTTGTGGGCGTCGTTTTATCTCCAAAACAGCATTGACAGCACACCTGTCATTCCACTCCAGTGCCCAAAAAGGGTCTACATATCGATGCAAGTACGACGCACAGTGCGAGTATGGCACCGACAGCGCGCGTTTATTGGCGGCGCACCACGACCGATGCGCGTCGGGCCGCAGTCGTTCCCGCTCACGCTCGCGCGGACGTACAAGCAACATGCCGCGGGCAGTCGTGCCACCGACGAACAAGACCCGTGAGTCCGGTGAGGGGTTTTGGCACCGGCCCGGCTATTGCAAAAAAATCGAAAAAGGGAAATTTACTGACCAGACTCTCCTAGGACACCAAACTTTTTTTTTTGTCAAAAATTCGCTTCCGTTATCTATATGTAAAAATAATGCCAATTTTTTTGACACGAATGTAAATTAAATTTTGCATTAATTTAGCAAATGCCGAGAACTGTGCTTCCACTGCGTGCGTCCGGAGCAGCCGCGGTGCCGTTCGAACAAATGACGGTGGTGGTGGTCGCAATGTTGCCACTCACGCGGCTGTTGATAGTGCCGCAACTTTGTCACTTGCCCCTTCCACCAGTGCCAATGTCAGCCCTTCCACTAGTGCCAATGCCCGCCTTTCCGCCAGTGCCAATGCCCGCCCTGCCACTTTAACGCTGTCAACAGAGACGTTTGGGGGCCGGGAGGAACATTGTTAGTGAATTTGTTATTGGATAAACTTAATTCGCATTTTTCTTTTTATGAGATCTTAAAAATAATGTAAAGCCTTCCAGGTAATAATGGAAAGCCATCATTTTGAACTTTATATGTCTAATTTTGAATTTTCATGCTTTTTTGGGGCGTTTCGTGTTTCGTTTCGTCAAAAAAAATTTGTCAGTTTCGTTTAAAAGTTGTTTTTTTAAGCTCGAATTGCTCTCAAAAAATATTGATGGAGAGATTATGATGCCAAGTACATTAATCTTGTGTAAATATAGCTCCGCGCTAGGACTTTTCGACAGTCGTAAATAAATACAATTTTTAACGCAAAACTTTTAATTGATCATAATTTAAATTGTTCAAAATTAAAATTATTGTTGCCTTTCCAAAAATTGGTGACCATAGCATTCGTAACTAGTTCCCTAAAATCCTTAAACTTCTGTACTAATCTCTAGGGCTGCCAAAAAAAGGCACCAAAAAGATGCGAAAAAGGCGCCTTAAAAGGCATCAAAAAACTCAAAAAAGGCACGAAAAAAGGCACCAAATGTCCAAAAAGGCACCAAAATAGGCATTAAAATTTTTTAAATACGACTTTTTTCAAGACTTTTTAAAGCCAAAAATTTTTTAAGTCAACAAAAATTCTTGGGAATCAAAAGGAGTTTTAATTTTTAAAAATTTAGGGGCACATTTTTTGAATTTTGATAGCAAAAAATCGATTTTTGCTGGTGTACTTTGTGAATTTTCTGGCAGAAAAATCGGTTTTTAAGGGGTGCTTTTTTAAAAAACCAAAAAGTCGATCTTTAGGGGTGCATTTTGCTAATTTTCAACTAAATTCAAGACAAAAATCACCAAAAATGTCAAAAAAGGCATGAAAAAAGGCATCAAATGTCAAAAAAGGCATGGATAGGCATTAAGGCATAAAAATCTCAAAAAAGGCAAAAAAAGGCATAATAAAACTCAACATAGAAGCTTCAAACCAAGTGGAAAAGATGTTATTTATGCTTAATAGATCGAAACTAGTGCGCAAAAAAAAAGGCATATGCCTTTTTTTGGCAGCCCTACTAATCTCCTATGGTTCAAGAAGTCCAGAAGAAGGTAAAATTGCTGCTGAACTCTGCAAATGAAGCTTTTGAAAAAGCCGAAGCATCGGCTGGTTTTGTCTAATATCGAGCAGAAAATAATGTGGACGAGAACGAGAATTGACCAGCACTAGGGTTCAGCGGGTCCGGGACTAATTCCTGTTTTCTTACCTGGGACTAGACCTGGTTCCGTGTTTTCTACCGGAACTTCAGCAGACTAGCCACGGTTTCCTAAAGTAGTCCCAGTTTTTGTGAATCGGTCCGCTGAAACCTAACACTACGCGTGGGCAGCGCCATGCCTACCAATATTTAGAGCAATGGCCTTCCTGATCCAGTTTGGTTAAGAAAAAGGAAGATAAATTTAAATTAAAACTAATAATTTAGCGATATTAAAATAATATAGCATTATTTTTTAAAACTAGCATTTACTGTCGAAAAGTCCGGCGCCGAAGCCCTCCAGGTCAAAATAGTAAACCATCATTTTGGACTTTAGAAGCCTAATATTGGATAGGTTTATTTTAAATCGATGAAGCTAAAGCATCTATTTGAGGGTGGAGGGTACTTTCTTTCCCGATCGTCCTCAAAGGGGTCTCTATTTTAGTGGGGGCTTGGTTTTCTGAAATTTGTTATGTTCTTATGGTTAAGCTCTCTTCTGTTGGATCGAACGTTCAAAAAAAGCAAGCAGCTGCATCGTGCAAATCTTTGAGTGGCCTTGTCCACACTGGTGACTAGGCGAAGGACGCGTTTGCAATTATAGGGACTATTACATAAGGAATCGCTTATTTTATCATTATATAATCATTAAAGATCGGAAATTCGGACCAGCCTTTGGTTTTTTATTCAATAAAATTAAATTTGAATTTACCACATGACAAACTAATAAATCGACAATAATTAGACATACCAACCAACCAAAACAGCCAATACTCTTACTCTACCAACAATAACAAAGCAATAATTTTGCTCTTCTATTGGTATTGTTTGATATTAGAGTTTCACCGATTTTACCAACCAATAATCAAAATAATATTAGTGGTTTATGTTGACACCAATATATATTACTAAACCCTTCCACCCCCGTCCCCGCCTCCCAGCAGTTCCATTCGCTAGACTCCTCAACCCCACACCATTTATCGTTACGGCTATGCTTATCGATCTTTTTTCTTTTTACCCCATTCATTTCTTAATTTCACATTTTGTGCATAATTCTATTAAATGTTCATTTTGGGTTGATTGGAGATCAGTCTCCCCAGGAATAAAGACACGAGTTCATGGTTGGGATATAAGGGACTGATCACCCCGGAAACGTACCCTTCCACTGACCCGGTTCGCTATTGATTTAATAATATGATTTTAATAAACAGTTTAATTATTTTTGATTTATTCAATGCCGAATGGTCACTGCCGAATTGCCACTGCCGAACGGTCACTGCCCAATGCCGAATTGTCCAAGAGACCAAGCGGATCCTCCGAAATTCTTTTTTTTTTCAAAATTCCGATCTCAATCAACCATTTATTTGTTCATTCATAAAATTTGGATAAAACAGACATTAAAATTGTCCAAAAAAATATGGTACGGTAGAGAGCTCAATCTGGATAATCCACGATATATATATATCCACTGGCGCTGGACATGACCTTAAGGTCCATCCATTCACAAAAAAATATTATCCATATTCGGATAATCCGTCCGTCTCATTATCTGCTGTGTCCGCCTTATCTATGCTGGACTGCCGATTGGTTTTCGCAAAGTTTGGCCACCACATCGTGCGCGAATTACATCCAAATCGTTTATTCTCCATCATTCGACAAGAAAATACAAATTTAATTCTCTACTAATTGGCTATCCTTAATTTACTGCGAAAATGGCATTTTCATTTTTTAATTTGGCCCTCCTCCCCAAGACTAATAATTTCTTTTCAGAAAAATACGCGTAAAATGGAGCTGCAAGTGGCCTCGAAAAAGGTTCAGTTGAAATTTTAAGTCCATGTCCAATACTTTCTATAATTAAAGTTCACCGGGGCACTATTTATCATGTTTGAATTTTTAATTTTTTGGCCAAAATTTTTGCCAAAGCGGGGGCTCTTTAGAGGGGTTCTCAAATAAAGGCAAAAACGGTATATGATAACGTTGATAAGCGATTGATTAGGGAGGGGGGGAGGCCAAGTGCGCATGACTCACCTTTTTCCACCTACCTTTTTAATACATCAACCACCGACTGCCATTCCCATTATATTACGTATATTACTCACCGTCCCCCCCCCCCATTCTATTCGCTCGCCTCTCCCTTCCCCCTCCCCACACCATTTCATGGGTCCCTGGC
The DNA here is from genome assembly GCA_024500135.1 of Heterodera carotae. Classification (NCBI taxonomy): domain Eukaryota; kingdom Metazoa; phylum Nematoda; class Chromadorea; order Rhabditida; family Heteroderidae; genus Heterodera; species Heterodera carotae. Next base: position 8,577 of record JAKKIK010002394.1, read on the forward strand.
GGCGCTTCTATCGATTTCCCTCTTTTCTTTTTTTGCCCCATTCATTTCTCAATTTCACATTTTGTGCATTCGCGCTAAGAACATCTGCTGCTGCTCGGAATACCTGTGTGTGTTTGTGTAAACATTTCGTTAACAAATTTTAATATGGGCTCCAAAAACGGGGCAAAAGAATGGCGACGGATTTTTCCCGAAAAAATGGCGGCGGATTTTTCCTGAAAAATGGCGGTGGATTTTTCTCGAAAAATGGCTGAGGATTTTTTCCGAAAAATGGCTGAGGATTTTGCCGAAATGACCGGGGGCGGGGGGGTAGGGAAATTTTCAAAAAAACCTCCTGACCTAACATGAGCGCTAAGAAATTGGCGGATTGAAGCCCTCAATTTGACCCCCCCCCCCCCCCCCCCCCCCCAGTACCGCTGGTGGTGGTCAATTAGAACAAAAAAAAACACAATTATACAAAAATTTAATAATCCATTTTATATTGTTGACACTGTAATTCAATTCGTCTGCTCACATTTCGCGGCTTAATTTATGTCCGCTCCGCCACCGTACAATCCGAACATGCAACAGCAGCAGCATCAATATTCGCAACAGCCGCAGCCCAACTACGGTGGATATCCTCAGCAGGGCGGATATCCGCAGCCCGGCTACGGCGGCGGTGGTGGCGGATATGGCTACCCGTCCCAACAATATCCGCAACAGCCCTGTGCCTATTCGTATCCGCCGCAACAACCGCAGCCACAAGTTGTGTACGTTTTTTTTTTCTGCGGCGACATGACTTTTTGAGAATTTTTTATCGAGTCTGTGAGCCGATTCTCTGTAATTGAAAAATAGACCCCCACAATTGATCACTTTTTTATGATAGACTCACTCGACGAACGGGTATTGAAAAAATAGAACCCCGGGGGGTTTCTTAGAGAATACAGTAATTAATCCATGACCATCTTCTGCACAGATATGTGGAGCAGGGACGTCCGCAGCAGCAACGGCGCAGCGACAACTGCTGTCTGTGGGCACTGCTGGCGTGCTGTTGCGGTTGCTGTTTGGCCGAATGTTGTGACTGATCAGTGATCAATGTGTGATCAGTGTATTTGTGATTATGCGCCATGCCAAAAAAAAGACATCTGAGGACATTACCATTCAATTTTTATTCCATTTCAATTGTGATCTTTATTCTCTGATTATATGTTGTATGTGCACTCATTTACCATCATTTCCTGTAAATTTTTACTGAAATTTTTGCATTAACTAAAAAACTAATTGTTTTTTTCAATACCCTCGAGGGGATTTTTTTTATTAAGTATTTTCCAATACCCCTCTGCCGGGGGGAAGATAAAAGAATACAAAAAGGCTTCGAGAAGGGAGAGTATGAATTCCTCCGGGAAAAATTCAGAAGACGGCAAAATAGATTATTCCTTTCATTTAACGGCTCTCCTTCATGTTTCCATATAAAAATACACATTTTTATCTAATCAAAATAGATGAGTCATTTTTGCTTGCCGTCCGCCTGTTGCGCGTCCTGTAAGCCGCGCTACAAACGTTTGGTGGACTCAATTTATCCCCGGCAGCCACCGTTCGACACGCCGCTGGGCGCCAACATGCAAAAGCTGACCTTCTATTCCATTTCCCATCCGGAAAAGCTGAATCGCATTGGCATTTACTTCATCCAACGGTTGTCGCGTGACTTGACTAGACAACGCGTTGCTGAAGTCAAGGTATGCACTTTTATGCCATCCATTTTTTGGGTCATTGCCAAAGTGGTCCAAAATTCGTAAAACGAAAATTTCTAACACGCAAGAAATAATTTTTTTTTTCTTGAATTTTAAAAGTATTTTTAGGCATAAAAATCCAAGAGCCCAAGGTCTGCATAAGCTAGGAATAAGCATTACTAATTTGTAACTGACTAAACCTAGAAACTTAACAATTTAAATTTTAAAACCCTTCGAAAAAGTCGGATTTTTTCTCATTTTTTCGTGAGATGATTTAATATCCGGAGTTTTTCTTTAATATTATTTCTGCAGATTTTGCGCTTTATAATGAGATAAAATGTGTTGGATTTATTGGAAAATAAAAGTTTTGGCTCTTTACAAAATAGATTTTTTTGTTGTTCAATCAAACAGGTGACTGTCGATGCGATGGAGCGACTGTTGAAGAGTTGCCACGGGTCGCCGTCGCTGAACCAATTCATTGAGGGCTATTTGCTGATGGTTCAACGACTGCTCGAGACAAACAATGCGCACATGGAAAAGCTGGCAACAGGTAAGCAACCCCACTTAAACAATTTTTAATTATTGGAAAATTTTTTATTGAAAGGGTTTTTGGAGAGGAGTCCAAATTTTATACGAAAGAGAGTCCGATTCGATTTGAAGAAGAAAAAACTGCTCGGAATTCAAATGGAACATGGTTTACAACCGACAAGTGGATTACTTTCAGATTTGTTTGAGCGTTTCTCCACCATTGAGGAGGACTCGCCCTCCTACCATCGCCAATACGACTTTTTCATCTCCAAATTCTCCGCAATGTGTCATGCACAAAATGATGCATATGTTCGTTCGCAGCGCTACAATGGCCTACGAGGGTTGAGAGGTTTACCTTGAAAATTCTTTTAAATTTTGTTTTGTTTAATTTTAGGCGTCATTTGGAAATCGGCCTCTGACGATTTGCAGGCAAACATTTGGGAGAAGCAGCATATGAACAAAATTGTGCCGTCCATTCTGTTCAATTTTCAACCTGACGACGAAAATGGTAAGCTTTTTGGCAATCTTTCGGTTCATTGGTCCCGTTTTTTTTTTTTTTGTAAAATTCTGGAAACACTTTTCTAAGGCTAATTTGAGCTG
>JAKKIK010002395.1:0-11405 GCA_024500135.1 Heterodera carotae
ATTTGAATCACTCGGCCTGTCCTCAGCTCCCGTATATGTCGTTTTGCATCGTCCCTTCGTCACTGTCTATTTTTCACCTCCGGGCGCTGCTCTACCTCAGGGGGGCTTTAATTTAGGAATTACGGTAATACCGAACGATATGTCATATCCCGCAGGGCTGCTGCTCACGGAGACAATGCGCGGATATCCGCCAATTGTCTTTGACACGGTCGATAAGGTTAAGGGTCTGACGGACATATATTTGAACCCAACGAATAAACCCGGACATAGATTCGAAAATTATTTGTATCCGTGACCAATTCCCGACTGATCGTACCGAACTTTTTTTCGGCATTTATGATATTTTTTTCTATATTATCATTAACCAAAATATCGATACCGAAAGTCTTACTATGCCACGAACAATATTTATATTAACGGTATCCGAAATTAATTGCCTCATTAAATTGGCTTTTTTTTAATTTTTAAGAAAGTTTTTGTATGGTTCCGACAGTTTTTCTGCTCCGGTGAATCGAAAAAGTTCACGCAAGAACAACGGTAAGTAGGTACTTACCTAGTATATGAAGCGATTGGGTAAATTTTAATGGCCGCCGAAAGTTTGGGCACTAAAGTAGAAATTTTAAAAAAATTTTTAGAGTTCAGAAATATTTAAATAATGGTAAAACCTGGCTTTTTGCAACACCATTTCGAGAAAAGTTTCAAGACTCCTAAAACATATTATGTTTCTTGGTTAGGTATTTCAGGGTATTTGGTCACCAATATGACCTAGTATCTTTCGCACAACTTCGGACTTCTAACCCCTTAAAGGAATTTCCGTTTGAATTTTCGACCAAATGCTTGAATTTGAAACTAGGGTAGGACGGTACCGGTACTTTTGACGAAAACCGGTACCGGTACTTTTCAGGTTGAAAAACCTGGTACTTTTTGGCCGGGAAAACCGGTAAAAAAACCGATACTAGTATCGGTACCGGTCAAAACCGGTACTAGGTACTCATTTGTACCTTTTTTTCAGTACCAGTACCGGTACCGTCCTACCCTATTTGAAACCGTATCTCGGTATTTTTCGAAATGGAAGTCATACGGTGACCAGCTTTACCTTAAGTCTTTGGAAATTTAAAAGTTTTCTCGAATGGATTGCGCGTTTTACCATTATTTAAATATTTCTGAACTCTAAAATTTTTTAAAATTCCTACTTTGGTGCCCAAACTTCATGGCGCCTTTTTTAATTAGGTCTTATGGCGTTTTGGCCGAAATTTTTTAATCCCTGCTGCTGGGGGTACAATTAGAGGGGGGCTACGGTTTTTAAATCCCAATAAATGTGGAAAAATACATTTAAAGAGATTTTGAAGATCAAAGTCGATCAAAAATCCTTTGCTATAATGTGTTTAAGTTTAAAAATTTTAAAAATTCCGGGGTTTCGATATTTTTCCGGACTTTTTTCGACAAACCTCTTGGTTTTTATTAACGCATGACAGGCATTTTCACTTTTCATTTTCACAGGTCACTGATCATCTACACATACAATTTGGTGTCCAAAATTGCTGGTGTGTGGCCATATTAATTTTTAATTATTACCTAATTAGTTAATTAACCGTATCATTCCGCAAATTAATTTGTTTTGATTAATTAGCAAATTAAATTTTTTCTTTTCATTTTCAGCTCACAATGCCGTCGGCAAGGAGGGCAAATTTCACTTGTTCATCCTTTTTTCGCTCAGGTGGACCCGTAGCACCCCTCTAATTGAACCCCCCTCCCCCCACACACACATACCGTAATTTCTAAAATAAACCTTCCCCTGAAATAATTGAGGGGGTTGTAGAATAGAGCCCCGGGTTTTTATTTTAGGAATTACGGTATCTCCCACCTTTAATTGAAGCGCACCCATCTAAATGAATCGGCACATTACTCATCCCATTTCCATATACCTGGGTAGGTAACCCCCACCCCGAAGAGGGAATTCAAAAATAGCACCCCCCCCCCCCTGGGGTTCTATTAATGGAAAAGGAAAAAATATCCTTTACAGATGGTCTGCCGGGGGTTGAGAGCCTCATTTGTCAGCGAAAATTTCTTAATTATTTTTGGGTTGTCCCGGAACCACTGAAAATTTGTCTAAATTCAAACAAAAAAAAATTTTCGCCCAACAAATAGGGACCACATTTTGTCCGGACTGCTCCCACTGATTGCATGGACACCGGTGACCAGCCAATTCTATGAGCAAAGTGCATTTTTGCGTCAACCATCAAAGCTGTCCTACTTGTCCAAGCTGATCTCAACGCTCAACGAATTTCGTAAGCACAGAGAAAAAGAAAGATGAGAGAGCAAGAGAAAAGAGAGAGAGAGGGAAGAGACAGAGAGAGAAGAGAGAGAGAGAGAGAGAGGAGATAGAGAGAGAAGAGATAGAGAGAAGAGAGAGAGAGAGAGGGAAGAGATAGAGAGAGAAGAGAGAGAGAGAAGAGAGAGAGAGAAGAGAGAGAGAGAAGAGAGAGAGAGAAGAGAGAGAGAGAAGAGAGAGAGGGAAGAGATAGAGAGAGGAGGGAGAGAGAGAGAAAGGGAAGAGATAGAGAGAGAAGAGAGAGAGAGAAAAATGAAAGTTTATGATTCAAAAAGGTCCGGGTACTTTTCGGTTTTTGGGCCAAAATCGTTTCTAGGGTAATTTAGGGCGCTGATTACGAATATGAGCTTGTTTTTTTCCCAATTTCGGAATCCCGGACCCGAATTCGAACAAAAAGTCAAAAAATAAAAGAAAACACATATTCGTGCTATTTTATTTTCAAACTGCAGTCAAGGATGACGTAATGACAGAATCACACGCAAAAAGGAGCATGCGAAGACGGAGCAAGTAGTGGGGCGCCCGAGCGAGCGAAGGGTTGCGAGCGCCTGGTTAATGTCGTGCCGAGGGCCCGACATCAGGCGCGAGCAATCCGGAGCGAGCGAGCGAGCGGCGCCCCACCTACTGGCCGCCGTAGTCGAGTGTGCGCTGGTTTTTAGCCTCAATAATTAAGATTAATTAAATTCCTTTTTGCGTGTAGTTTTGAATCTGTGCTCTTAAAGCTTGGCTACTGTTTTGAGTAAAATAGCATGAATGTGTTTTTTTTTTGATTTTTCGATTTTTTGTTCGAATTCGGGTCCGGGATTCGAAGTTGGGTAAAATTAAGCTCATATCCGTAATCAGCGCCCTAAATTACCCTAGAAACGATTTTTCTTTTGATTTTTTAAAATTTAAAATTTTGGCCCCAAAACCGAAAAGTACCAAGGTCCGGTTCCGTCCCTGGTACGGACGGACGCCTAACCCATGGGCAGCACTTCTTCAAATCATAAATTTTCCGAAATTCAATGCCTAGCTTTGCCTGGAGATTGGGGACACTTGACTTAAGGAAATTTTTTTTTGCTGGCATGAGACAAACTCAAAATTGGAAGAACAAAATAGGAAAAATTTTCAAAATTATTAATTTATTAGTATTTCTTTAGAATTTCTCTACGAAAAATCATTGTTGCAAGGCATTGAGGCCTTATGACGCCGTCGGGGATGATTGATCATTGATCATTCATTGTACATGAAAAACGCGCAAATGCTTACGAATAATTGTGTAAATTTAAGAAAGTTTTATGGTATTTGTATGTAAAAACAGTAAAATAATATATTAGAGATCGGAAAACCGGATCAACCAATTAATTGATCATTTTATTGGTGTTGAAGTTTATCGATATTTCATCGAATTGATCCACCAATTAATTGTTTAATTAACTGATTTTTATTGTTATTGAAGTTTATCGATATTTCTCTCGAATTCATCAACCAATTAATTGTTTAATTAACTGATTTTTATTGGTATTGAAGTTTGTTGATATTTCTCTCGAATTCATCAACCAATTAATTGAACAATTTATCGGTCCAATTATTTGCTTTTCAATCAATTAATTGTTTTGTCCGATCTCTAAGATATACACATAGACATATTATTGTATTATGATGTACATTCATGTTTTTCTTTCAAACAATAAAGATTTAATAATTTTTGAAATTCAAAAAATTAACGTAAATTTTTAAAAGTTTAAAAGCCGATCTTTAGGGGCGGTTTTTTCGCTTTTATTGCATTTTTCTTAAGGATTTCTTCAAAATAAAACGAATTTTCTTAAAATTTAAAAAATGGCAAAATATGTACATCATTTATTTGTTCAACTCTAATATTCCCATCGGGGTACTATTTAGCGACCAGTGATGCCGCGGGTTGAGAAAAAATTCGGGTTCGGGTTTCGGGTCGAGAAAACCCTCGGGTTTAGGGTATCGGGTTTCGGGTTTTTTCGAAAAAATCCTGAAATTTTTTTAATTTAATTTATTACTCATTTTAAACATTTTTAATTTTTGAGAATATTGTTGTTGAGCTTGTTAAGAAAATTTGTCACAAAAATGGACCATTAATCCATATAAATTTAATTTAAAAAAGTAAATTTTAAAAGAGGCTATTTCCACTTCAAAAATATTTTTTTTAAGTCGAAAAGATTTGAGAAATTTAATTTTGGCGCCCCTACGTTTTGTCAACTCAGCCAAAAAAGCACGTTTTGTCAACAGATTTTGTCAACTCAGCTAAAATGGTTTAAAAAAGCCATTCCTATGGATTTTCAGGGCGCTGGACATGGAAATCCCTCTAGGACAAACTTCGAAGCCCTAAACCCAAAAAAATGACCATCCTTCACATAAATTAAATGTTTTCACACCAAAATAATTTATCAACTACAACACAGACCAATCGGCCACATATTTGTTTGATGAAATTATGATATAAATTCCCATTTCTCTCCTTCTCTCCTCAACTTTTTAACTCTGATCTCCATTCTTACCAGTGCCTAATTGGAAATCCCGGTTTTTCAACTTAAAAACCCGGGAGCGGGTTTTAAAAAAGGTAACCGGGCGTCCCGGCCAAAAATCCCGTCCCGGTTTAAATCCCGGCCCATCAAATAACCCGGGTTACGGGAGCGGGATCCCGGGAAAATCCCGGCCGGGCTACCGCTCCCGCCGGTCACTACTATACAACATATGGACATTGCTTTAGATCAATAAGTTCATATTTTTTAAATGTTCGGGATTAGGATTAGTTAAAATATATATTATATTGAGTTACGCTTCTTAAAATTCATAAAAATGTCTTTTTTGAACAATTTTTGACTGAGTTGACAAAATATGTCTTTTTGGACATGAATTATATTCTATCAAAAATATTACATACTGTATTATTATAGTGAATTTTAAAAGCATTAAAAATTAATTGCATAGTCGGGGATTCGAACTTTTGTGGGGGGGAAAAAACGAAGGAAGGACACAACCTCCGTACCGCCGCTGCTCACACTGCTTTACCTCCTTAGTCGAATATAGTGGGAATAAGAAAAGGAAAAGCCTCTTATCTCGGCGCCCAAGTCCATTTAGCAAAAATGGTGAAAATTTTACATTACAAACCGGGGTCAAGCTACCCACCCACCAAATCTCATCCCGAAGTCCCACGGTCACTTGGGTACCTCTCCTTTGTTAGGATTACAATAAAAATTGTAATTACATTATAAATTCCGAGTCTCCCCCAGCTCACCAACACCCAACTCACCAAAACCCAACTCACCAATTTCCAACTCACCAATAACCCAACTCATCAACTGTCCAACTCACCAACGACCCAACTCGCCAACAAAAAAAATTTTAAACCTAGCCTAATCGCTTAGCCTAAACTTAACCTAAGCCTAGCTTAAGATTAGCCTATGCCTAGGCCTATCTTAAGCTTAGCTTAAGCTAAACCTAAACTTAGCTTAAGAATAGCCTAGGCCTATCCTAAGCCTAGCCTAAGTTAGCTGTTAAGCTTGGCTTAATCCTAGCCTAAGCTTAGCTGTTAAGCTTGGCTTAATCCTAGCCTAAGCTTAGCTGTTAAACTTATTTCCTTAAGCCTAGCCTAAGCTTAGCTTAAGCCCAGCCTTGCTTAAGGCTCGACTAAGCTTAGCCTACGCTTAGATGCCATACTGACAGCTTTGATCAAACTTGTTTTGCACATATTTTGAAAAAATGTTATTATGCAAAATACTGACAGTTTTGTACAAGCTTATCTCGCACATACTTGAAAAATTGTTTTTTCTATGTAGTAAAGATTTTTAAGCAATTTTTGATCGTTGGTGAGTTGGACAGTTGGTGCGTTGGGTTATTGGTGAGTTGGAAATTGGTGAGTTGGGCTTTGGTGAGTTGGGTGTTGGTGAGCTGGGTTTACACCATAAATTCCCACTCTCCTTCTTTTTCTACATTTATTCTCAGATCCCCATTCTTAACAGTGCATATTTTTTTGTCTATGCCGCGGGTTGAGAAAAAGTTCGGGTTCGGGTTTCGGGTCGGGCACTCGAGAAATTTCGGGTTCGGGTTTTCGGGTCGAGAAACCCTCGGGTATCGGGTTTCGGGTTGGCATCACTGTTAGAGACCGGTCAATACAATTAATTAATTGATTCAATAAATTGGCCAATTAATTAATCAATTAATTGATTGATAAAATCGGCTAAGGAAAAGGACCAATTAATTGGTTAATTAATTGATCATGGTTGAAGCAATAATTTATTGAATCTTTTTTTTTTTGGGTTAGCAATTTTTATGTTTTTTTTTCAAATGTACGACACATTTTGAAGCGAAAAGTTGCATACATAAAGCAAATACATACATAGGTAGTACATAGTGATTAGTAGGGCATAGAATTATATGCGCATAAAATATGCACCAAAAATGTCGAAATATGCACATAAAAAATGAAAAATATGCACATAAACCTAAAATTTCTAATAAATTTTTGATTTTTATTCGGCAAAAGAAAAAGAGATGTTTTAGGGATTCATTTTCCAGAATTTAGGAAAATATGCTTTTTTAGGGGTGCATTTTTCAGAATTTTGGAAAAATCGACATTTTAGGGGTTCAATTTTTAAATAATTGGAAAAATGCCGAAATATGCACATAAATCGCGAAATATGCAAAATATGCAAATGGAAATCCATCCTAGAAGCTTCAAACTAAGCTAAAAACATGTTTTTCGTGCGTTTCAGGCCCATGCCATTCCAGGAAAAAAATATGCATGTGCATATAGGTAATTCTATGCCCTAGTGATTAGATAAATACATGGAAAAACAAAATGCCAAGAAAAATGGTTGAGGATTTGAAATTGGTGACATTGCCAATTTTTCAGGAGAATGGCATTTTGTCAACAAAAAAAAACTCGACAGGCCCAACATTTGAAAATGGACAGACAGACAATAGACACCATACCCAAATCGAATTTTCTAAATGTAGACCAGCCCCTAAAAAGGTAGAATGGACACAAAAACAACATACCTAACCCATAAATATAATTGGCGAAATTTACCGCATTTCCCCTAAATTTAGTCCGCCCAAACCTTAAAAGTGGCCGCAGGGTCGATTTGCGAAGGCTTCCAAAGGCCGGGTTTCGGGTCGCCAAAAAGACCCGGGTTTCGGGTCAGTGTTTTCGGGTCGCCAAAAATACCGGGTTTCGGGTCACGGTTTAGGATTGGCAAAAAATTCGGGTCTGGTTTCGGGTTGGCAAAAATATCGGGTCGGGTTTCGGGTTGCCAAAAAGACCGGGTTTCGTGTCAGGGGTTTCGTGTCGCCAAAAAGACCGGGTTTCGGGTCAGGGGTTTCGGGTCGCCAAAAAGACCGGGTTTCGGGTCAGGGGTTTCGGGTCGCCAAAAAGACCGGGTTTCGTGTCAGGGGTTTCGGGTCGCCAAAAAGACCGGGTTTCGTGTCAGGGGTTTCGGGTCGCCAAAAAGACCGGGTTTCGGAGGTAACCTGCGGCAACCCTGACGCAGATCAACTGCTGCTGGAGGGCAGCAGGCAACAGTGCCAATTCATCAATGTTTGCAGACCAAGAAAGCATAAGAAATGCAACAGACAAACAACAAGCCTGCTAAGGTTAACAGGACATAAGTAAACATCTTGATGTGGTCCTGGAAGGTGGCCAATTGCCATATGCCAATGCCCATTGAGAACAGTCCAGCAACAACGGTCAACATGCATTGGACAGGTTTGAATACGCTTGACGACGACGACGACGACGATGTTGTACTACAAGCACCACCATGACAATTTGGCCTGGTATTGTGATGACCAGTCTCAATGTCCGTGGTTGTTTTACCATGATCATTCTGATCAGCCACGCGCACACCATGCTTCTGATTGTGAGGGGGACGACTGTCACCCTTGGCGCGCTTTCGTCGTCTTCCATGGGTTTCGATGGCGCCGGCGGCGCTATTTTGCTGGTGGCCAATGAAGGGATGGCCATGCATGTTTTTGGCTGAAAATTGAGGCTTTAATATTGATTGATTTTCCACTTGCATTTCAATGACGCACAAAAAATAGAAATTAAGCGGTACCGTAAGTACTCAATAACCGGTACCCGGACCTGGAAAAACAGGTAATTAGTAATTACGGTAGGTGTCCGGAATTTTGGACACCAGAAAATTGGAAACCCGAATTTTGGACACCGGAAAATTGGACACCGAAGGTAAATTGGACACTGGAAAGTTGGACACCGGAAAAATGGACACCAAGCAGAAGAATGGACACCATGGAAATTTGGACACCGAAGGAAATTGGACACTGGAAAGTTGGACACTAAAATTTAGTTTAAAAAAAAACGCAAATAAATTTAACAAAAATGGAAAACATTAGCAATTGGATGCTTTTCTGAAAAAAGTGATGATCTAGTTTCCTATAAAAAGGCAAAATATGTAAAAATCAGGGATAAAATCGAATTTCGGATTTCCATTTTCGGCATCCGGTTTTATCTCTGGTGCAAATCCAAGTAAATAGCTCTTAAAAAGAAATTTCCCGCTATTTGCCGAAATTTTGGGAGCTTTTATCTTCCTCTATCCAGTCCCTTGAAAAGACTTCTCAACTTTTCACGCAGATAATTATCATTTATCATTAATCATCAAAAATGTCAGACTAAAAACGATCGGACAATTTTTCTTTAAGTGTCCATTTTTCCAGTGTCCAATTTTCCGTTGGTGTCCAAATTTCCGGAAGCCATTACGGTACCGGTCCCGCTGAATCCCACTATAAAGTCACAATTGTCCAGTGCAAAACCCATTCAGAAAATGGGCACAATTCATTTCTGAGTCAAAACTAGGATTAATCCCTTAAAGAATGTCCTAGCAATTTCGAAAATCCTTGTCCAATTTTATGTTTACCTGTGAATAGCCCTAAAAATAAAGATTTTTCCAAAAAAAACCACCTTCAAATATAGGGGTCCTTCAAAATAGAGGAACTACGATATTTACCATCAAGAATTTGCGCATAAAATATGTCGACGCCGGCAATGATGAAATCCACTAATTTTGCCATATTTTTTTTGTTTTTGGCATCAAGAAATGGACTTTGGGTCAATTGATGATGAATTTTATTTTCCTCAAGCATTGGCTTTGGAAAATGCGCTGAGCTTAGTGTGCCAGTTTTCATCAAATTTTGTGCCGCAACTGTGGCCGATGTATTGTGCATTTGCTCACAAAAATTGTTGCGCATTTCGCTCAAATTGGCGTCCATTTGCAATTCAAAATTTTGTGGGTAACACACAACGCCAAACGCGCTATTTTGGAGCCATTCCAAGCCCATGTCAACTTCGTCAACAGCAGCATTTGGCATTCTTTTTGGTGCCGATGCCAACATTTGATTGCCCACAATGAACACCTCGGTTAATGCGCGGTGTTCCTTGGTGCCTCCTCCGGTATGTTTGGCCACCTGCTACGCAATGAATGTCATTAGAGTCCCCTCCCCATTAGAGTCCCAGGTGATGGTTATTAGTAGAGACCGGATTTATAGTTGCTAAAAACTCCAAAATAGTTTCTAAAATAGTTGTCAAAAAAGTGCAAATAGTTGCAAAAAACCCCGAAAAAGGCCAAAATAGTTTTTTAAAATTGGAAAAATCAAATGTATTTATCTATTTATGCACAAAAACCTCAATTAAGTCTCAGTCTTTTATTCATTTCGTTAGCACAATTGCAAATCAAATACATTGGCACGTTGTAAATTTTTTTTTGAAATTTTGAATTTTAATTGGGCCGAAAAGTCTTTTTTAGGGGGTGCATTTTTTGAATTTGAGTAAGTTGATTTTTAGGGGTACATTTTTTTTTATTTGAACATCCGATTCTTAGGGGTGAAATTTTCGATTTGGTTGCATTTTTGCTATGAAATTTCAGGCCAAAATAGTTGCTAAAAACCCGAAAAGTGCCAAAATAGTTGAAAATAGTTCCTATAAAGTCGCTCAAAAGCGAAAATTGTTCGGAGATGGCTTCTCTTACCATAACTAAGCAGCAAAAAAAAAATAGTTTAAAAACTAAAAATCCGGTCTCTAGTTATTAGAGTCCCCGCCCCCACTAGTGTCTAAAGTCATATGAAAAATCAGACTTTTTCGTATTTGAAAAACTTCAATTTTTTAACGCCCATTAATCGCACTCTGCTTAAGCATTGATTCTAAACCAGTTTTCCTGAAATAAGTCAAAAATAAGATTTTTAGGGTCGAAAATAAGACATTTTTTTAATATCGTTTAAGGCTTAATTTTTGCATTTTTTTCAACATATTTTTCACCGCCAACAAACTCTAATGTGTGGGGACTCTAATGGGGGACCCTAATGACCCTCACCTGGGACTCTAATGGGTGGGGACTCTAATGGGGGACCCTAATGACCCTCACCTGGGACTCTAATGGGTGGGAACTCTAATGACCGAGTACCGACCTGATGCTGTTGCAAACTTTTATGGCTTATGCTTGCAAAGAGCAAAGCACTCAAAATCATTGTTGGCATAAATTTGGTGACGGCGGTGGCAAAAATCATTTTCACGAAGAAGCGATTTGCTGTGCTCAAATGTGATTTAAATGATGGCGCGCTAATCTACAAAATTTAAAGGCGAGTATTTATGCCCAAAATATTGTAAATTGTGTGCCAATGGTGTGACAATGCCCGCCGAGGGTTCTTCTCGACATAAAACCCCGCAAGGGGTTTTCTCGGCCCTGAAACTCATCAGCAGAGGGGTTTTTCATAGAGTTAGAGCCGGGCTGGGCCCGGTACCGGTTTTTGCAGGGCCCGGCAACCCGGCCCGGTGATTTTTGGAAAAAACCGGGTTGACCGGGTTATCCGGGTTGGGAGCAGCCGGGCCCAGAACCCGGTTATCAAGTAAAACGCTTCAAATTTTAGAGTTTTTATTAGGGTTGGTCGGGACCGGGACCGGGTCGGGAAATACCGGTTTTTTCAGGTCCCGGTCCCGGTCTCGGTTTTCGAAAAAAGTCTCCCGGTCCCGGTTCTTAGGTCCCGGCGGGACCGGGACTAACCGGGACCAAATATGCACTGGTAAGAATGAGGATTTGAGTTGCAAAAGTTGAGA
>JAKKIK010002396.1:0-11398 GCA_024500135.1 Heterodera carotae
GGGTGGATGAGAAGGGGGAGGGGGGGGGGGGGGGGGGGGGGGGGGGGGGGGGGGGAGGGGGGTAGGGGGGCATCACTCCTTTCTCCACACTTTCTCGCATCAGCCGACGCGTCAAATTGCGTAAAGCGTTGCTGATGACAACCTCATAAGAGGAAAAATGGGGCGGAGTAAGCAAATGCGGGGATGGGGGGGGGGCATGAAACAGCCGGCGGACAAAGTTTTAGGGCACAAGTGAAGCACTGACTGATCGGGCCAAAGCTCATCGCCCGGGGCGATGTCAAAGGCAATGAATCTTTGCCTTTGCCTTTGTGTCCGCCCATTGCTTCCAAACTCTTCAAACGTCCCCCGAGGCCCCGTCGACGTCAGCAATCAAAGCCACCAAACATTCCCACCCATCAGCGATCACTTCGACCAATTGATTGGAGAGAGATTCAGCGATTTTGCCCCACCAAATCGACGACAGCAGCAATTACTCAGCTGATCCTAAGATTTCCGAGATCCCATTAATCATTTTTGGGGAAAAAGCACGGGGCAAAAAAGCAGCGGACGATCGATCGTAAAGTGACAAACTGTTGGGCCATTGAGTGACCAAACCAACAAAGGCGGGGGGAAAAGAGGAGGATGGGTGATCACTGATCAGAATTAAAACTGATCAGGCAAATTATCCAATTCATGTCTCAATGAAGAGCAATAAGTCACCAACTCCAAGTCCATACAGATAAAACTATTTAAAAATGAAAAACAAATGAAAAACATTCGGCGACATTCGTTTGATCAGTTTTTCTTTTCAAATTTCTGCTTCACCAACTGTTGATACTGCTTTAACATCTTCTGATCCCTGCTCACGACAAATGTGATGGTTTTAATCTTCAAATTATTTCAAATCATTGGCCAAATTCATCGATTTGTCTCATTATTCAACCTTTGAGTCTGGGCGTTTGTTAAGCCATTTGGCCACTGCTTCAACTCCAATTTGTGCTGCCTGCTCTTTGTCCCGATCGGTTGCATTTTGTGCTAACATTTCGGGAAATGCCTAAATCAGTCGAAGGGACCAAAGAACATTGGCCAAAAGTGGCACATATAAATAAGAGCTGACAATGGAGGAAAAGCCGTGGGAAGAAGCCACTTCCAAAGAGCGTCGAAAACAGTCGGCTAACTTTTCAAAGTCTCTTTGAGTGAGCAATTCCGACGGGGGCACAGTGTGAATAATGGCTGAAGCAGAAATTTAAAATCACTTTTCATTATAAGGAAAATATATGCTGTATTGCCTCTAATTGAACTTCCGAGACTAATCTATTTTTTGGTATCCGGATTTAATGGAGGGGGTTCTATTAAAAGGTAGTACGGTATAATTTGTGCCTTTTGCGAAGAATTTGTCGCGTATTTCGAAGGCGTCCGTTGCGACTGCGTCCCCCGGCACCAATGCGCCGGCAGCGCCCCGTCGTTGTGCCAATTCGCGCAGCTTTTCCTTGAGGGCGGGGCCTCCCTGCGTTAAGATTCGCTGGTCGGCCCCCGTCGAGGCGTTTTTCCTCTGGCGCCATCCCTCAATTTCGGCTTGAAGCGCGGCAAATGTTTGTGGCACTTTCAATGCCTGAAGCCAATGCTCCAATTCTGCAATTCATTCAGTTTTGGACTAGGAATGACTTAGGGCACTTTAAGCAATTAAATGGCCAAGATTAAGTCTGACGTTGTTTGGCCCTCGCGGCTCTTTCCCTGGCCGTCGTCTTTTTGGCTTCGGTGCCGTTCCCAGACGGGCCCACCAGCTCAGTCAGCCGTCTCAATTGTCTGCGCACCGTGCCTTTGCCCAGCAAATTGTCCTCCTCGTCCATGTCCAATACATCCAAAACGGACTCAGCTCCCAACACTTTGTCCACGGCTTCCTCCGCTGGCGACTGAAGCAGGGCGGCGAAAAGTGATCCCTTCACCGGGTCGACGATGGCATCGGCACGAATTCGAACAATGTCACCGGACTGAACACTTACAGGGCACGAGGGTTTCGGTGGCACATTCTGCATTTGGATCATAAAGACTGGCTTTGCTTTGGATTAACGGAAGAAAACGAAAAACCCCCTAGGCAAAGCTCAGTTAAGCCTCGAATGGCGGATTTGGTTGTCGCTTCCCTAATACGACGATAAATACCTTTGGCACTTTTGGCTTGTACTTCCGTTCCCCCCGCGGCGCCATTTCGTCCGTTTCATCTTCCTCCGCCTTTTCGCCATTCTCAAAAGTGTCTACCGAATTCCAACGCAACTTTTCCCTCAGTGGCCCATTTTGCAACTGATTCAGCCCAAACAAATTCAATTGGTAAATATTTTGGCCATTTTCGACGGAGCGATCGCTGGCAAAAAATGAATTGTAAATCAGCAAAAAAAAAGAGAAATGCTTTTGAAGCAATTTTTGTTAAATGCCATCCAAAATTTGTTCAGTATTTTGAGTTTACGTCGCGCAGACGACAGCAAAACGCAATTCGCGGCTGAGCGCCGTTTTGTACAGTCGGCCATTGCAGCCAATTCGACGCGCCTTCGAATCGATCAGCTGAAAATGCTTGTAAATGTTAATGTATTAGTCAATCAATAATTTGTGCCATTTTATCGCTCGGAGTCAGCCTAAAATTGTGAATTCCATTTCATACTTCGGCCGATGGCCGTCTTTTGCTTAACGCAACGCGACACTCTCCGCCACGACGGCACACGACATTTTGCCAAATAAGCGCGGAATAAAGAGTTTGAATTCCACGAAGAAGATTTGGAAGCACTCCATTTTCTAAAAATAAAAAATTAAACAAATTGAAATAATTGAATTATTTTCTTGCCTGGTTTTTTGATGACAACTGACTGCGGATGCATTTCAGTAAAACTGATCTGTCGAACTTTGTCCGTCAATTGCTCGTCCCATGTCTTTAAATATTATATTTAAAATGATAAGAAGGACAATTCCATGCTTTTCCTATATAAGATAAAGCATGTGCAAATGCCGCGGTTTTCTTCCCACCAAATGTCCGAATGTCTTTCCCATGCGTTCCGTTCTCAGTCGGTTCAACTCATCAATGGCCGGCTTCCAAATGGTTCTGCTGTTTGATCTGTCCATATTTTCGAATACAAAAAGAAATGGTCCGATGGCATTGGCCCAAAATGCCGCCGATGGGTCATTCTCTGCGGCGCCATTTCGACCCGGTCGATTTGTTCTTCCGAATCGGTCATTTTGCCCACTTTCTTCAGACTGATGAGCAAACTCAAACCTCTAAAAGAACAGCAAATACCTTAATTCCTGTAATAAAGCCCCCGGCGGTTCTATTTTTCAACCCCTCTCAAAAGGGGGCCTTTATTTCGGGTGGGGGGGGGGGGGGGCTCTACAACAGGAGGGGGCTTTTATATAGGTCCGCCGAGTCTCTCCGATCACAAATCACAGAACCCATCCCCTCCGACCAAAGCTCTGTGCCGCCCCCCCTCCCCACTGACAAACCCCATTTGCCATTGCCATTGGCTTTGCCCCAAGGCCATTGCCATTGAATGTGCCGCGTCCAAATGGGTCTTCGTATTCGCCGTCCTCTTCCCATCCGTCATTGGCATTAGCGGCTTCATTTTCGGCTTTATCATTGGGATCGGCTTGATCTTTTTCAGTTGTAAACCATGTGTTTCTGCTACTTCCCTTTTGTTGTTTGTGATCATCCAAACTTTGGACACGTTTAATTTTTGAACTTCGAATTGGCAAAATGCCGTCGATTTGCGGGAACAAAGCGGCGACAATTTGCATGAGGAGAGAAGACAAAAGAAAGAACAAAATGAGCAGCGGAAATTGGACGACCGAATTCATTTGGGCAATTTTGGAGGTTTTAAAACGACGTTTTTCTGTAGGATTTTTGTGATTTTTAGCAAACCATCGAATGAATTGTATTATATCCTCGGAAAAGCATCTCTCTCTCTCTTTTCTCTCTCTCTTTTTGCTGCAAATCCCCGCCACTTTTTGGCGCATCTGAACAAATTCGGTGGCCATTGATTTATTTGCCCATTTTTACATTTTTTTTTATGTATAAATATTTTTTTAATACTCTTTTTTCCCTATAAAAACGATCATTGAATTCACTTGTTATTTTTATCAAATTTGAAATGTGTTTTATTTGAATGAATGAATTGTTTTGATGACTTCACCGAAGGTTACTGTATCGGTTGTTCAGCGGAGGTACTGTATAACGTTGTTTATCGGAGGTACTGTATCGGTTGCTCTGAGGCGGATTACTTACTGTATCGGCTGTCATCGAAGGGTTATTGTAACGGTTACCATATTCGTCGAATGCCATAAGCCTTTCTGTCTGTTAGTAGTGCCGCCGTGGAGCATAAATTTTATCCATCACGCGTCCCACAATGCCGCGACTGCGATGTCCTTGGTATCCGTTACGGTAACCCCCGTGCTGATATCCGTTGCCATAACCCCCATGGTGTCCGTGGTGCCGTCCGCGTTTGTACATTTGACTTGAGGAAGAGGAGAAGGAATGCTTCTTCCACGGCTTATAGCCTCTTTTGGCACGCAAATGACTGAAAAGCGTGGCAAAATGGGCGACAACAGTCAATCAAAACAATCAAACTCACTTTGCAGACGGATGCTGCTGATCAAAGACGGCCAAGCAAATGCCAACCGAGAAAAGGAGAAGAATAAGAAGAAAAGGGGACAGAAAACGCATTTTGGGGGGAAATTGAAATTGGCAAATGGGAGGCAAAGTTAAGAATGGGCTGGGGCGGTGGGGGGGGGAGGAGGAAGGAGGTGGGTGAAAAGTGAAAACCCTCGGGGGGAGGGGGGGGGGAAGTGGGTGAAAACCGCCCATACTTTTTGGGGGAAAGGAAAGGACCGAAGAGTGGCGAGAACAGTGACGCTAACTGATAACAGATAAAAGCACTTGGTGAGTGAGAAAAGTTAGTGTTTGTTTGATAAAGAGGCATCGAAATGGTCTTTTTGGCCCAAAAGACACGAAATAATGTTAAATACAGTCGGCGGAAGTTTTGAAGTTATGTCGTAGTCTCAGTGTCGGCGATTCTCCGAAAGTGGCATTTTGGGGGGAGGGAGGGGGAATGATAATAAAAAAACGCGATGCTTTTGCGCGACATTTTTTTTTATCTGTTTAAAGTCTTATTATTGTATATTTACATTTATTATTGTATATATTTACTTATTTACTTTTGTCGGTTGCCTCCTTTTGTTATCAAATCATATCATTCTCTTTCTCCCCCCATCATTTTTCTTTCTTACTTTGTGTGTGCCGTTGTTATCTTTCGTTGGTTTTGCCTTTTCTTTTCTATCATATTTATTTGAATTCATCAAATGATATTTATTTGATTTAATTTATCACATTTTTAGCTCCCAAATGGCCTCCTCCTTTTTAGTCCATTTGTTACATTCTGCCAGTGCCCTCTTCCCCCTCCTTTTGCTGCTTTTCCTCGTGGCTTCCGTTTCCCCCTCCAATCGCCACCACCACTCAAACCACCACAGAAGTGCAACTCCTGCTGAACATGGTCACAATTGGCAAGGGGAAAATCTGCCCAAGGGGCCTCATCAACGCCAAGACGTACCACGAGGTTGTTTGTTGATGTTTTCCTGTTAGCGGCGGTTGGATTACACCGCCTTTGCCCTCCAATAGGCACTTCTCCAAATGGCGCCGCCCCTTGCGGCGGTTGTGGCGGACCTTCGGCGGGTGCGCAATGGCGCGACGGAGTGCCATCAAACGGAGTGCCGGTAAGGCAATTGGCCGACCAGCGACAGACAGAACAAAATTCATTTTCCCTCTTCAACAGCTGTTTTTGTTCCCGGACAATGTCATCAGATCGGTTGACGTCGTTCTTCGCAATGAAAATGCCTTTCACAGGGACAACGGCGATTTGGCACGGCACCTTTTCCATCTTTTGGCCAACCAATTCCCACGAAAATGGTTTCTTGTCGGAGTTGGCACATTGTCGCCGAATGGAGTGAAAGTCCCTCAAATATGGGCCCTCGAAGGGATGGACGTACTCAACGGAACCGTACAGTTGCATAATCCACCCGCCGGATTCGGTAGTTACCCTTTCTTCCATGAACGGCGTTTTCAACGGCAAAATGGGAGCCAAATTTGGTATTTTGTGTTTGCAATTGATCCAACGAGGGAAAGCCAAAGCAATGAACGCAAAGAAAGCTTGGCAAAATGTGTGCCAAAGAAAGGGTAATATTTGTTGAAAAAAATGAAATTGGATTAGACAAAGGAAAGACTTATTTAAGCAATATTTGGCGCTGTTTTTTATAAATTATTTAATAATCATTTATCCATCCCATTAGCATTTGCTCTGTCGACAAATTGGCTTCATTTTGTGCCATCAATCAGCGTCCGCTCGCAATGGCACTCCAATTCAGTCCCCATTCGGAAGTGTCCATTTTTGCGTCGGAAGCAATGGCAACGGACTCGGCAACAATGGCATTGGCAAAAGAGTCAAAGGAATGTTTGGGCGAGGACAATGAGGAGGAAGAACACGACGAGCTTGGAGTGCAGCAGCACATTTTGCTGGTTGCTAACCCCGAGGGGGAAAAGCAATAATCGAAGGCACTCAAAGTGAACAAAAGTCGAATATCAAATTAAAAAACATTTATCAAAATATATTTGCATCTTCCAATAATTAATTGTATTGTTCCCCCTATTGGCATTTTATATTAAAAATTATAAATATAGTATACTTTTTCTGGAGTGGGGTCGTTGGAAGCCCGCGTATTGGCGCCCGTTCGTTGCCACGTCCCCGGATCACCACCGATCAGATCGGTCGGTGCTTCCATTCCACCAGTATTTCATTGATGATTTTCGATCACACAATCAACGTTAAAAGTGACTTTTTCTCCTCTTCCAATTTTGCTCCATTTTCACAAAATGTCTCCCGTCCGCCGATGACCGATTGTTATTCATTCCCCCCCCCCCCGCCTTATTCAACCATCGGCGGGGCGGATGGTACCCCTTTTGTGGATGTCTCTCTCCGATAGCATCCCATCGCCCGCGGCGTTTTCCAGGTCTCTTCACTTCCAATCCACGGAATGGTTAGGATTGAATAGGATCGATGCTGCTTCTGTGACATTCCGTCGGCGATTGTCTCCGTCCGTTTCCCTTTTTCCATTCTTTTCGCTCGCCAACTCAAACATTTGCCCCCCCCCCTCCCCTCCCCCCCTTTTCCCCCACTATTTTATCTTTCTTTTCTCCTCCGGCGCTTTTGGTCACTGCTTAACATTTAAATTGCTTAATTTATCCTTTGGCTTGCAGAATGATCAGAAAGAGCATAATAATGCCAATGCCTATGGCACTTTTATTGTTCCCATTCAGTCTGATCAGTATTGTCCATTGTAACGCCCACTTTCTGCAGGTTTAATGTTCTTTGATTTAATTAAAATTGCACCCTCTAATTAAGTTTGACATGGGCCAAGAGAGGTCGTTGCGAATCCCTCGTCAGCAGCAGTCGTCGTCCGACGCCAATGCCAATGCCGTCGTTGGGTCGTCGGTGCCGTCGTCCGACGGCGCCAAGACGGCTTTGGCGGCGGCCCCTTTGTTTCAGCCAATGAGCAATGATCTTCCAACTCAACAGGTGGATTAATTAATTTAAATGTCATTTGATCAATCAATTTTTGTCAAATTGTTCAGCTTAAACTTACGGACAAAGACAAAGAAACGGTGGACAAAGCAACTTCGTTCACCAATTCGCTGTTGGAACGGCTTGGCCTGGCAGGGCAAGGCGGCGAACAACAAAAGGACATTCGCCGTCAGCCCCCAATCGCTTCTTATCAGACCGACGACCTCGGCGCATTGGGGGCCGATTTGGCGGCAAATCGGGTCGATTTACATGTGAGTTTTAGGTTTGGATGGATTTGAAATTATTTGCACCAACAAAGCAACTGCGGATTTAGGGACTGGCAAGTGGTCAAATTCCCGGACTGGCACCGATTCCGGTTCCCGGATTTGCTGGGCCCCAGGACGCCCCGACAGTGCCCGGCGTGAACACCATTCCCGGACTAAGCAACTTCAACTACATTATTGGCCAACTCGTGCCCCAAATGATTCCACCAACAAACACTTTGCTTGGCTCTTCCATTTCGCGGCTATTGCCAAAAGATGCGACCAAAAATTTGGCCAAAAATGTGTTTAGGGCAGTGCATCCCGCTGCAGAGAATGTGGACGTTGCGCGAATGATGGGCCGATGGTTTCAGGTGAATTTAATTGAAACAATTTTCTGTGCAAATATGGCCACTTTTTGGTTGGGGCGGCATCGTTTGTTTCGCCGGGCTTTTGCCCTTCGGCGATTTGTGCCTTTTCCTTTGCCAGGTGATTAACAGTCCGCACGTAATCCGCGAGGCGTGCACCGTTTCACATTTTGGTGCACTGACTAACAACACTTACTCGGCCACCTTCACAATTCTGAAGTTTTACCGCGAGGGCAATTCCAACGGACCGCCGCGCTTTTCCTTGGGCTACGGCTTCAAGGCGGGCGACACGGGCCAATTTCTGCTGCATTCGAGCAATTCACCGGACGCGGAACCATTTTGGGTGATCAAATTGGGCCCATTGAACGAATACAATCAGGTAAACAATCCCCCGCCCCAAGATTATATTGAAACGATTTACAGTACGACTACGCGGTGGTGTCCAATTGGGTACGGTATCCCGTGTTCGTTATTGCGCGTGATCCGGAACGATTTCATAGACAACACATGAAGAAGGTGGGTTGGTTGGTTGTGGTTTAATATAATATTTGTTGGGTGATTGGAACATTTTGGATTCGAATTTTGGTTCGATTTCTATTCGAATTTTTGTTCGATTTCTATTCGAATTTTTGTTCGATTTCTATTCGAATTTTTGTTCGATTTCTATTCGAATTTTCGTTCGATTTCTATTCGAATTTTTGTTCGATTTCTATTCGAATTTTAGGTCCTCCAATTCCTCGAGGACAACAATTACATTAATGTTGTGAGTGTGCTTCTTTCTTTGAGCCCATAATTTGGCATTTTTATTTTGCACTTTCTTTTTCAGATGACCAAAGCTTTCAATTTGATTTCGCCCGTCGATTATTCACAGTGAGCTTAGATTAATCCAATTCATCCATTCAATTTTCAACTTTTTGCCTCATTTTTCAGATGCCAATATACGCCCACTTTTTCGGGTGCTGGAAAATAAAATTGACAAATTCGGCAAGTGGCCTTAAAAAGCGAAATTTACGAAACGAAAGTCAAATCGAAAGGGATTTGTGATGATTAATTTGTCTCTCTTCTCTCTCTTAAAGCTTAAAAAAACGATTTCACTTTCAGCATTCGATAAAAGCTGTTCCAACAAATAAAATTGCAATAATAAATGAATTACGTAAAAGATTATTTGTACAGAATTTTCCAATTTTGGCTTTTTCGGAATAAATTTATCCCAATTTATAAATAAAAAGCATTCACATATAAAAAATGTGAAACAAAAGTTGGGAGAGTTCACAAAAATGAAGCAGCATCATTCTTTGACATTTTTGCTTTTTGCTTTTGCCATTTTAATCAACGAATGCCTTGGGGAAAATGAGCAAGTGGAGAAGCAGCGGGAGGAGGAGGAGGAGAAGGAGGGGGGACAACATTCTGCTGCTGTTGCTGAACTTGACCATGGGCATCAGTGCCCCCGGGGCGATGTGCCAACAAAAAGTCGGTGGTCATTTTTGAATTATTTAACTCAATCGGTGACTATTGAATAAAAACATTTACAATTTTTAAAAAAGGCATTGTTGGCCCAACTTTCAGAGTGTTCGACAAATGCGCAATGTGAGGACGACGACAATCACTACTGCAAATTGTTCAGAACAGAGAATGCCAATGTCAGATTTTGTTGTCGAAGGAAAAGAAACGGAAATGGAAAAGCGCAAAAGTACAGACAAAAAAAGAAAAAAGCCAAAGGCAAACAGCAAAAGCAAGAAGACAAACTGAGAGCACTGAAAGGGCGCAAAGAGAAGGGGGACATCGACACGGAGCAGTACAGCAAGAAGAAAGCCAAATACAAAGCCAAAAGAAGCAAAGCGAAACGAAAAGCCAACAAAAAGTTGATGAATGAAGCATAATGATGATGAGATGAAGCAGCTGAAGAGGGAAAGAAGCGGCGAAGACCGTCGATGAAAGAAACGAATTGAACAAACGAGCGGATGAAAATGCATTTATGGCATTGGCAAAAATGAATGAATGAATGTTGGCATTAAAATTGAAATATTATGACAATTTGGTGAGGGGAACAAAAAATTCAAGCACAATTATCACGTAAAAAACAACACAATGCAACTAATTAACGATAATGGCAATTAGAATTATTATGTAGAAGCAAACATCTAAAGGCACCGATCAGTTAAGAAGTAAATCGGTCACTGATCAGAAATGGCCATAATCGAATCGATTGCCGCGTTTCTCAGCCGTCGGTAAGTGCCAGTGAGTTCTCCCATGCCTTAATGAGAACAAAATGACCAAAAATGCGTAAATGATGGCAAATGAATGATCCGACCCGTCTTCAGTCCATTGCTCACATAAGCGATCACCAATTCCTCCTCCGGGTCCATCATTACCGACGATCCGCCGAAACCCGGATGCCCGTAAAGCCATTTGCCCTAAAATGGAAAAATTTAGTGATACCCATCAACATTTATTTTCTCTCACCGGTTTTCGCGGATGCTTTTCATACATAAAGCCGTAGCCCCTACTGACGGGGATCATCATAACATAATCGATTCTATCGACAAATTGTGGTTTTGTCAAACGATTGAGCGATTCCTTTGAAATCAGTTGGCCCGAAAGCATCAAAGAGAATATTTTGCCAACGTCCTTCGCGCGACTAATGCCAAGGGCGGCCGCTTGCTCAATGGCACAAATCATTTGCGGATTGTTGAAGGTGTTCACTTCCTGAGCCGAAATATCATGTCAAATAAAAAGTAGGAATTTGTCTTTGTCGTCTTTCATACTCCTTCCACTTGAATCCACGGCGGATTCCTCGCCATTCGCGAACGAAGGCATTGGCTGGTGCGCAAATGCATAATTGCCGGGAAAACGATCACGCGAGGGTCAAACATAAGCTCCCGCAACTGATAAGACAGAGAAGGCCGTGTGAGGCGAGAAATGGTATGAGAAAGTGACATGGGAAAGCCAAGATGAAAGTCAATGTCTGAAAGACAAAAATGGACAAACAACCACTTGCTGACCCGTTTATAGGCCAGACACAGACATGGTCACGGACACTAATTTTAATGTCCGTGTCCGGACTAATCCGTAAGGTTCTAAAAATATCCATGCCCGCCCGACAAAATCGTTATCCGTCCGTATACGGACAATCCATCCGCGGATATCCGTGACCATGCCTGTTATAAGCCCAGCCATTCAACTCACTGTGCTTGTCGGTGATTTC
>JAKKIK010002397.1:0-11397 GCA_024500135.1 Heterodera carotae
GAATAGGCGAGGAAGGCATGGGTGTAGTGCGTGTCGAAAATGGTGGGGGGGGGGGGAGAAAGCACGAAGAGGGGGAGAGGGGGGGGGGGGGAGTGATAATGGGAGAATGAGGGGGGGGGGGAAGAGCAAAGCTCATGCCGCTTCTCAGATGGCATGTAATTATTAGACCAGTCGCTTTTTTACCCAACAGAATTGTCGCCGTAATTGCACAATCCATTGGAAGTATGAACGTTGTTTTGGCGCAAGTCGCGTGAAATGCCATCCCATAGAGCAGAGGCACTTGAGAAAAGGATGATGGCACACACTTTGCGGATGACGGGGGGTGTAAGAGCATCAACACACGTCGTCGAATGTGTAATACATGCCCCCCAGCGGAGGAAAAGAGAAAAATATAGCATAATTATTCAACGCATTCTCCGCTTCTTCCCCTCGGGGGAAGGAAGCAGCTCCTTTCCCAGCGCGGCACATAATTTGTGGTAGAATGGTGTCCAAAGGGCACTTGGAAATGGAAAGAGAGAGAGAGCAGTCCCTCCCTCCTCAACCACCACAACAGCAGCCAAGTGGAGGGGAGGGCGAGGAATGATAGTCCCAAATTCATCCGACTCATTAAACCCCCCGGTCGAAATGCGTGGCCTATTATTGGGACACGGCCAAATGAAAAGGGAAAGAAAAATTCCAACAGAAAACGAGCAGGGGCCATTTATTTATTTTTAGCTCAATAATTGCAAACAAGAATTGAGTTGCACAGGCGAGAAGCAGAACGCACCCATGACAAGTCATGTTCACATTCATAATATATCCCTTCAAGGGCGTAAAATGAATTAATCCGCTCTATCCCAGGACCCTCGGATTGAATATCACATAGCCTCCCTTTTCACTTTATCCGTTTGTTCTCATTCTTTCGCTTCGCGTCAACCGACCACGGCAATTGTGGTAGTGCCATTGTTGTTCAATGCATTTGAATGCCCACCGGCGCTAGAGGATATTGGGAATTGCGGTGTGGAGGTGAGCAATGTCGATGGGACGCTAAAATGAAGTGGCTGCTGCGATGGTTGTGCAGCGCGGGAATTTGCCTCGTCGAGAAAGAACTCCTTGGATGAAGGCATAAATTGTAGTAACACATTCACCTTCAGACAAATGCATATTTATCCACCTATATTACCTTTAAACAAAAAGCCAAAAGAGCATGCGCCAAAAAGACGGCAGAAACAAAGCCAAAAGCGACCTAAATAAATAAAAACGCCACTCAAATTAACACAAATAACAATCGTCGATCAAATCTTTTGAAATAATAAGTAGGGACTGAAATGCATAAATTAATTTAAAAACCAATATTTCTTTGACTTTCCATGTTTCAGTTTCTAATTGCGACTCACCATTCTGTTCGGGTCCTCTCTGACAGTTGGCCACAGTGAAATAGCCTATAAATTTTCCGATTTATCGTAATCTTGAGCCGTTTGTATGAATTTGAATATAAATTTCCATCTGCGAACTCTAAGACTCTACCAAAACGGATCCAGTGAGAACAACAGCAGCGATTGCCAATGTCCAACGAGCCAAAGCGAATGGAAAAAGGAGCCAAAGGGCAGTGACTGGGATAAACGGGGCCAAGGAGTAGCCAAAAGTACACAGCAAATCGAAGAAGGAACATTGGAGACCGAGCGGACGATGATACCACAGAAAGGCGTAGACCAACGACGGCATCGTCAGCACATAGCCGAACACGAGGGAAGTGGCACCAGTGACTGACAAATGAGAGAGAGTGAGGGGAAGGAGGAGGAAGGACAGAAAGAGAGAGAGAGAGAAAGACAAGGAGAGTAAAAGAAAAGAATTCAGAAAAAAAGACCGAAGCTGAAGTCACTGACAAACAGTTCGTCCGATCCATAAGTTCGCAAAAAGCGCGATAAATTGCCAACAATTGCAATTGAAAAGACAAGGGAAACGCTGACCTAAACAAAACTTGCATTAGTTATTGACAATAATCAATTTCAGTCAACAAAAAGCAAAGTGCCAACCCAAAATGGCCCCCATAAGTCCGGATTAGGCTGTACAAAATCGGTGATGAAATTGCCCGTCCGACGAGGCACCGCACTGTTCAAGAGACGCGAAAAGACCTGAGAAAGGGCGATTAAAACACGCAAATGACGCCATTTGTACTTGCTGCTCGTCTATGTCAAAGAAGCGGCGGTAAAAGTTCAGTGAAAGGAAATGAGGTGAGGTTGGCGATCCGCCCATTTGGGATTCGTTGGAGGACGAAACGTCCAACAAATTGCCAGCAAGAATGGCCAAAAACCAAGAGATTAATTTGGTCGATCCGTGTCCTTACCGGGTCCGGCGGAGGTTTATTAGTCGAGTCGGAGCCGAACGGATCAGCCGAGGAAGCGCCTCCACCGGCGGACGGGAAATCTGAGAAGACTTTCGTAAAAACGGAATAAATGTGCAAGGCGTAACTCCGTAAAATATGTCCCGGTCATTACCCCGTTTTACTCCCGTTGAAAAAAAGTTTTGTTTCCAGGCCAAATATTTTTTCCTATTGTTTACACGTTTTAAAAGATGACATTTTCTACATGCTATTAGATGTTTCAGAAAAAAGGTACCCCTAAATTGCAATTTGTCCATTTTTCGTTGCCGGCTTCTGAAGATGACTAAATTTCAATATTAAATTTTTAAAAAGAGAAATTACAAAGTGCCGAAGAAAACTTATATGGAGAAAGTGACGCAACTAATCAGTCAATGCTTTATTCAAAATAAAGACAAAAATTAGCAAACGCACGCAATAGCCATAACATTTGTTTTCAAACCAAATGAACGCTTTCGTCAAAAGTGCATGAAACCAATTACACAAATTTTTAATTACAAAAGCGATGCATTTGGTCAGCTTTTTGGCCTCCCTCTCTCTCTCTCTCTCATCGGTCTCTGCTCCTGCGACGTGTGCCGCCGTTTCGTTCTTCGCGGCCTTTCTCCTCCCGCTCGCGACTGTCCTGTCGATGGTCCCGTCGGTGGTAGCGCTGTTCTTTGGCATCGCCCTTTCTGGCTCCCTCTCTATCTCTACCCCGGTCTCTTTCTCGTCCGTCTCTGTCTCTGCCACCTTCCTTTTCTCTCTCTCTGCCACTCTCCCTTTCCCTGCCGTTCCTGTCTCTGCCACCCTCTCTCTCCCTACTTCGCCCACTTCCCTCATGGCTCTTTGGCTCTCGTTGTCTGCCATCTCCTTCATCATGCTCGCGATCGGGCCGTTCACTTCGCTCCTTTTCACGTGGCAGTTTTTTCTCGTCAGATCTGATATGTTTACTTGTTTTATTTTCGATTTTGTTATTTGGAGGGGTATCGAATGTTATATGAAAAATTGTGCTTATATAAAATTTTCAAACCCGGGCGGTGCATAAGCACCACCAGGTCAATTCCACACAACGCAAACAATTTTCAAACAAATTTAATTGTTTTTCTCAATAATTTCACAAAATTTACAATAGATTGTATATTTTTGGTAAATTTCTAGATTTTGTAAAGATCTTGTTGGGTTTGTCATCCCTCTCGCCATCCAAAACATCCACCAGCGAAAAATTTTAGTCATAACTATATTTCATCAAACTTAGTCTCTTTAAGCATAAGCAATAACATGACCCTCGAAAAAGTTACGATTTATAAATTCAAAAAACCCTGCTTTTTCATGTTTATCTTCTAACCTATTATATTTGTTAAATTGCCTAGCTTCTACTTATTCACGCTTCTAAACGTGTAGTGTCTTTGAATAATACCGAGTTTTTAAAAAATTGACTGAGGGTCAAAAAAGTTAATACATATATTTTAGCCGGCGGCGTTTTTGGGTGCACTCTTCCGAACCCCACTCACTGTTCGCCTCCTTCCCCAATTTTGGACCGTTTCGCCGCTTCGACCGCCGCCTTTTCCTCTTCACTCTCAACGCATGAACACTCACCGCCAGAACACGAGCAAGAACAGCTGAAAGACATTGGACAAAAAAGCATTGACAATAATCAAAAGAAAAGAAAATCAAAATTTTCACTAAAATGGCCATTTGTTTCAAAATTGGTTAAAAAATTGTACGAATTCCCTTTCACGAAATAATTACTCTGAGCTGGCAACGGACTGCGAACGCTTCCCATCAGCGGACATCGAATCGGCGGCTTCGCCTCCCACCTGAGCCCGCCTCTTCAACAAGTCAATGGTCAGACTGGCCAGCTCCGGGTCCGCGGTCAGGTCGTACTTGTCCAGGTCAGCCTCATCACTGTCCTCCTCCTCCTCATCCTAAAAATGCCAATGGCCGGTCATTTGTATTCGTCGAGTGAATGTCCAAGTTCCTCTCTTTTTTCACCCACCGCTTCCTCCGGCTCCAATTTCTCTGCTTGCTCCTCTTTGTCCAATCCTTTTTTCTCTTCATCCTGCCCCTCTTCGTCCTTCATTAGTGCATGGTCTTTAACTTCTTCGTCGTCCTCTTTTTCCTATTTTACTTTTTCCAAAATAACCTTTTTTGGCAATTTTTCCTTGAAAACCTCGGAATTGTTTTCATCGGTGCCTCTTGTCTCCAAAAAGTCAGACATTCTTCTCCTCTTTTTCTTTCTGCCAAATTCGTCAAACTCCTCGTCATCATCACGCTGTATGTACTCCACCTGAGTGAACAATTTAATTTGTCTTTTCGGGAACGGGACAAAATTTCGCCGTGAAACAGAAAAACTCTGATCGCGAGTACCATTTCGCCTAATTCCGAACCCAGAACCAAAATTTGAACAAAAAAGTCGAAATGCGACTTTGCATAAAAAATCATTTTCAGCTTTTTTTGTCTTGTCATTACACGCAAAAAAGAGCATGCGAAGACGGCGGCCAGTAGGTGGGGCGTTTTGGAACAGACTCTATGATTATTCTTGTAATTTCGGCGGCGAAATTTCGGCCGGCGAAATTTTAGGGTGCACCCGTCTTTTCGAAGCCCCTTCCCCCGCTCTCTTTATCTCACATCTTCTCGGTCCATGTACCCTCCGCCATAACCTAAAAGGTGTCAATGTGTAAAATTAAAATTAAAATACGAATACAAAAACGAACCCGTCCGAACCTCCAAATCAGCCAACTTTGGCGCATTGCAAACATTGCACATATTACGGCGCGCCCAATTCACATTGCCACACCTTAAAAAATAATTTACTTTTACTTAATATTACTTTCAATGTTCGGTTTTAACAGCAACTAATGATTATTTTTCAGACAAAAGAGAAGAGCCGAAGGTAAGATAGTACGGGAGAAATAAATTCCAACCCAAAATCTTCAAAATTAAAAAAAATGATTTTAAAAGAATCCAACTTTGTGCAGACCCAATCCTCCGCTGCGAACAATCCCTTCGATTTTTCCGCCGCTTCTTTGCCAATTTCTCGTCCAATTTTCTGCTTGGCGCGTGGTTTATCTGTGCCGTATATGGATTAATATTTTAGCTTAGCGATCGTAAAGTGTCAAACCTTTGCCGCACTTTTGGCAGTGTCTTCGTTTATCAGGATTAATTTGTGCACATTTTGCATCCACACATGCCCATTCGCCCTCCTTCAGTGCTGGTCTATTGGCAGCGGCAGCCAATTTTGCGGCAGAAGAGGATGTTTCGTTGTTGCTCATTTTAGAAATTAAGAGGAAAGAAAAGAATTTGAAGTATTGTATATCTATCTTCAAACAAATCAGAAGGATGAAGAAAAAATAATAATTAAATATTCCGATCACATCATAATGTTTCATTAAAATTGGTCTTCGGTACCGGAATTGTTATCAGATCAGGTTTACCGAGTCAAAGTCCGAGGCCCAAATTATGTGAAATACCAGTAGAATGGATAAAAACTTAAAAGCAAGCCGAGTTGTCGCTGCATTCTGTGCCCTCAAAATGGTGCTCAAAGGGATCAACATTAATATAACGCCAATTTTTTTTGTTTACTAAAATTAATTTTAAAGGGGTACATAACACCCAAAATCGCTGACCAATGAAAACGGATCTGACCTCCATTTTGACGCAATCCGAACCCTGGATTCGAATTCTTTGCCAATTTCAATGAGAAAACTTTATTTTAATTAATGATTACTATAGAAACTACGCTTTGCGGAATGATAGAATAAAGTTCCGATTTTGTGTTACCGTAATGAACACACCCAACTCCTCGGTGGAAATGTCGCAGAGATAACAAAAAACCAAAAGCATTTGTAATGAATTTTATGGGCTTTCTTTGTATTATTTCGAAAACTAAATCATAACCACAATCGTAGTTTTCTACTTTACAAAATCTCTAATAGATGAAATGAAAGCATTGAAAGCATAAATTACAATAAAGGAATTATTCGCAAGGACAAATAATAAAAAAATAAACAGAACAACCATTCTTGAAGAAAGTATGAATTATTACGAGTTTGAATTGCTGGAGAGACGGAAATGTTGGCTTTACTTTGCTTTTGCCAATTCCTAATCTGTCTGATATGTTGCACTTTGTGTTTGTTAACACGTCATTGGTTGGCCCACCTGTTTAAGCGCCTATTAAGTCCAATTTTTGTGCCCCAAAAATGCGACCATCCGTCGTAATTCATCGATTCCGTGTGCCAACAAACCTCAAGTGTTTTTTTTTTTCTAAATGGGACGAGATTTATCTTGTGTCCGTTCTTTTGTGAATTGTCAAAAAGAATTAGCCGCCTCTTTCGTTCAACCACTTTTATGCCAATGGGCGACTTCCCTCACAGCTGGCATTTTTAGTTGAACTCTTACAAAGGGCTGACGCATTAGTTAAATTGCGCCACCCTGTCGTTAGTTAAATGCCATTTTACCATTTCCCCACCATGCGCGTTAGTTCATGTGCCAATAAATTGAATATTTTCAAATAAAATTACATAATTTAATTAATACGTGTTAAATAAGATAATTGACGAAAATGGTATGATTGTGACAATATTTTTTGCAAATGTTTGTATGAAACTTCTGATAATTTTTTAACAAAAGTTTATCTTTACTGGTACATTTAATCGTCGGTTCATATTTTTTTAAAGAACAATGAAAAGATTTTGGATTTGCATGTGATCATTAAAAACATACATACCTTATGACTAGAGACCGAGCCGGGCCTGGCCCGGTTCCGGGTTTTGCAGGGCCCGGCCCGGGAAAATGGCAATTATGGCGTATTTAATTCGTTCATTTGGCTTGGCTTTTGTCGTCGATTTCAATACCCATTCATTCATTAATTGATTTCATTTCAAATGGATGGAATGATTCATTCATTGATTCAGAAGTGTGTGTGCTGATTTGTGAGAGGAGCATTCCATTCACAAATATTTTATCCATTAATATGTATGTAGTTAAATGTTTTTTTTTATTCTTGGTGTTACATATTTATGTGTCAGTCTCATTCATTGCGTCCTTTTTTCCGCTAAAAGTATTTTGTTATTTATATCCCAGATTTATATTGTCCAATTTCGATACTTTGTCCTCCGATGCACCGTGGATGGTGGCGACTGTTCATTAAGCTCTTCCTTTTCATTACAGCCACTGTGTGCGCATTTGTCTTGTTGATGATGGCAAATGTCGTTGATTATTTCTGGGCAATGTCTGCCAAACCATTTTCTCTGCGTCACACTTTACGGCCTGCTCATAATGCCACATTCAAATACCGTATCAGGGATAGAAATGGGGCTACCGTAACCATCACTGAGCTTTTGCTGCCCGAAGGCAGCGCTTCGTTGGAAGAGCGTGCGCGACTTCTGCCTCATGAAATTATTGGTTGTGCCTTTCGGAAATGAATTCGCCGAATTGAATAATTGTCAAAAGGAAACGCTACCGATGATGCCCCACTGCTGCTTATGTGGGACATTGACTTTGGACACAATTTGCGGGGCTGTATCGATTGGAATTGCAATGTGACACGCGACCGCGGCCGACTGCGCGACGCGGACGCCGTGTTCTTTGGCACGGTGCCAAATGCTGTGCGACCACTTGGCCACCAATATTTTGTTCACTACAGTCAGGCATTAACCATAATGATTAGTATTCTCATGAGTTGAATCAAACGATTTGAATTACAGACGATTGGATTTGTGGTCCAAATGACAAATCTGATTATTAATGGCAAATCCGATCGGTGATATCGCTGAAGCTTAATTGAGATCAGATCAAACATTGACTTACGAAAACGAAAGCTCTAATATAATGGGCTGTAGCTGTTGAAGCAATTCAATTTTGAAGGAGTCGCCGGTACACTCCAATTCCGGAAGTGCCGATCAGCCTTTCAACATGAGTTTTGGATTCCGAATGGACACGCCGGCCGCCTCACCATACGGCAAAAAAAATTGAAAATTTACAGAATTCCAAAAATTTTGCTTAAACATTCCCAGTTTTTAACACTTTTGCAGGTTTTACTGCCCGATTGGCGCCCGAGTCAAAGCCAAACGCCGAATTTTGGCATAAAATTCTCAATGAAAGTATTAGGAGGAAGAGCAAGGAAATGGCATGGCACGTTAAAGCTGAGCTTAAAATTCTAAAAGAATGTCCACCTTTTTATGTAAAGGTTCGTTTCCAATTGTAATGCGCCAAGCGGACGTAATTGGGTGGTGGACGAGCTTAGGGAACACGGAATTCAGGTGGGATTAGGCAAAGTAAATGAATGGACATAAAGCTTGAACAAAATGTCCGATAACCCCTAAAGGGAGGGGATAATCCCTAAAGGGAGGGGGGATAAGCCCTAAAGAGAGGGGATATAAGCCCTAAAGGGAGGGGGGATAATCCCTAAAGGGAGGGGGGATAACCCCTAAAGGGAGGGGATAACCCCTAAACCCTAAAGGGAGTGGGGCATTCGGCAGTCAATCTTTGAAAACCCATTTTTTAATATTGCCTATGCAAACATTGCCAATTTTTTAATGAGTGAGTTGGTCACTTTCTACAGGTTGATATCTTCGGCCATTGTGGCACTTTAAGCTGTCCCAAGGGTCCGTCGTGCCAGCGAATGTTGGACAAAGAGTCAGTGAAAGCATTAAGGAATTATGAAAACATAACTTCAATATTTCAGTTATTTCTTCTATTTTGCTGCCGAGAATAGCATTTGCAAGGATTATTTGACGGAAAAAATATGGGACCAAGGTAAGTGAGGCCAAAATGTGTCATTTTCGTACAAATAAATACCAAAACAAATAATTCCAAAATTGATTTGTACAATAATCAATCAATCAGACATTGTCTACAGTATCCGTCCCGTTGTCCTTTCCCTTTTTACAGTAAATTTTAAGCATCGTTTGTCTTTTAAAGGTCTTGGCACTTTGTCTGTGCCAATCATTCTGCGCCGTTCGTTGGCCCAACAACTTCTTCCGCCTAATTCGTTCATTGCTGTCGATGACTTTGCCTCTGTTGGGCAATTGGCCGGCCATTTAAACGCGCTAATGGAAAACACCGACAAATATTTGTTGAAATTAATTGAAAATTTATTCATGCATTAATTCCTTTTTAGTGCCTATTTTCGCTGGCGTGCCAATTTTGTGGTTGTTCCGTTGAACAGTCTGACTGATCCGGCTGCCGAGCGGCTGTTCGGTGTCTGTCAAGTGTGCCGTCTCGCGCGACTAAAACGGCGGCCATCCGTCCAACTGTCAGCCACTTGGCACAAATGGTCCAATTTTGGGATGAGATTTAAAATTTTGATTGCCGTTCTTTTAGGTGGGAGGGCAGTTGTGAACGGTCCGGTCTGTTGATCGATGATCTGAAGGGTCACTGACTTTCTTTCCAACTTTGAATCATTGCCTTTCAGTCTGTGATATATATTTATAATATATATTTATATATACATATATATGTTTATTGTGTTATACACAAGATTATTATCAATAACCGTATACAACAAATAATTATGAAAATGATCGACGAATTGAGTTCTTTGGTATTTGATCATCGATTGAGATTGATCAGTGATTAACCAACCGATTAATGACCATCATTGAATGGTTGGTTGACTGATCAAGTGATACTTCTGCTGCGCACTTTGTGTCTTCGGAATGTGTAGACAAAGTTCAACAATTCCGACTTTGCATTAGCCTGCTGCCTGAACTTGCCGTGCTGCACCGACTCCGAATTTCGGAAAGTGCCCGGGCTGATGCCGCCGCTATGGCCACGGGTAATGCCATTAGTGTCCCCGTCTATGGGCACCGTATTGAACTCGGGACGAGCACTGGCGTAGGCCAAGATAAACCTAAAGATGAACACAATGATTGATGGCTGATTGGGTGGGGCTGCCATCAGCAGCAGTGATGCGCTAAAGCCAAAAAGAAAAATGCGAAAGCGAAAATTCCAATAAAAGCGAAATACGAAAGCGAAGCCCATCCCTGTCAGCCAGCCACCCGTCCCCCCCCCCCCCCCCCCCCCCCCACCAACAGAGAGAGAGCGGGGGGGAGAGGGGGGGGGTGTTGCCAAGGGGTTGAGGGGGGGAGGGAGGAGGGGGGGGGAGGGGGGGGGGGGGGTGTGTTAAGTATAGAGTTAGAGAGAGAGAGAGCGAGGGAGGGAGGGAGAGAGGAAGTATGTTAAGTATAGAGTTAGAGAGAGAGAGAGCGAGGGAGGGAGGGAGAGAGGGAGTATGTTAAGTATAGAGTTAGAGAGAGAGAGAGAGCGAGGGAGGGAGGGAGAGAGGGGGTGTGTTAAGTATAGAGTAAGAGAGAGAGAGAGAGGGAGTTATCAAATTGACCTTTTGTCCTTTTCGATTTTACAAATCAAATTGTGGAAGAAATGGCTTCTGCTAGCGAAATCCCCAATGCCAGTGATCACTTCGAAGCTTGTGTTGAAGCGACCTTCCGCCATAATCTAATCAATAGCGAACAATTTTATGAATGCTTTTTGTCGAACCTGAACATTGTTGGCAATTTGTTGCACATTACATCCTTAAACAAAAACAGTAATGTCCTTTTGACGCTGCTTTTGTTTATCCCTCCTTTGTCCCTTTCTCTTTCTGTCCAACTGATCGCGGGACTGATTTGGCATGCCCTGCCCGGTCTTTGTCCATCCGTCCATATTTTGGGGCCCAAAAGCCAAGGCTTACCATCAAAATTGTCTTCGGCGTTTGTCAATTCGCTAAAGGCCATTTTCATTGTGTTCTCCAATTCCGAATTGCAGCACATTAAATCTGCACATTTGCTTGTTCTGTTGCGGATTATTAAACAAATTAATTCGACCAAACTCGAATCGTCCGTGTAACATTCGGCCAACGGATAACGCAACAATTCGCAACGGTCGACAGCCGCCGTTGTTGTGGTCGTTGGCAACTCAGCAGTTGTTGTTGTGGTCGTCATGAGTTCAGCAGTTGTGGTCGAAGGCTCACGAGGGGACCATACCGAACTGTCACCAACCAAATCACTTCAAAACCATTTCCAACGTGTAGAGCACCCTCAATTTAGTTAAGAAAATTT
>JAKKIK010002398.1:0-11391 GCA_024500135.1 Heterodera carotae
TTGATTCTGTCATTGGAAATTAATTAAGGTAATTTGATATCAACTTCATTTTTAAGATTCATATACCTTTTTTTATGATTTGGTGTTATTTAAAGTTAAGATTATAATTTTTTTAGCACAACTAATTTATGCAGTCGCTATTTTAAAAGGCAATTTGTTGGAGTCTGCGAACATAATTAATTATAAAATTTCTATTTGTATTAATTATGATTAGGTTGTCCAACAGTTGGCGAGAATCGAAAACTTATTTAAGTCTTTTTTCTTAATTATAAATATAATCCCTCAACGAATTGTTCGTTCATGTCGCAGAGGACACAAGTTTTGGCGCAGCGTTTGAGTTCGAATCTCACCATTCAAAATTGAC
Organism: Heterodera carotae; assembly: GCA_024500135.1. Lineage (NCBI taxonomy): Eukaryota > Metazoa > Nematoda > Chromadorea > Rhabditida > Heteroderidae > Heterodera > Heterodera carotae. Next base: position 365 of record JAKKIK010002398.1, read on the forward strand.
GTTTATGGTTCCATTAAATATTTTATACATTTACAAAACCAATTTTAATGCTCTTAGAGAAATAATTTATGCTGTAAATGAAGTTTACATCATTATTATTTCATGTGAATTGAGTGTCTTCTCTTATGCTATGCATTATGCACTATGTCTAGTTTGCCAACGCAATAAAATTAGTTTAAAACTCCTTCATCGTCGTAAAAATTTTCTGTTGATATTTACTTGCAAAATTTTCAATTGTAGCTGTTTAACCATTTTAATTAATATTTCCGTAATTGTTGATTTTTTATAACCAGCCCGAGTGTCGGACGTTCAGTGCTTCATTTAAGCCCACTTTCGCCATCGTCGATTTAAAGAATTTGTGTGCAATTTGGCATTAAATTTTCTATATTTTTATATATTTATGTTTTTTAGCAGTCAATAAATTATAAAAATATTTAATTGAAAGTACAAATAAGAAAGAATCTAGGTAGTGACGGCATTTAAACAAATTGTTAATTTAAAAAATCTGATTGCAACAAAAGAATAATCCGAGGACAATTTTTTAGTCCAACTCTAATCAAAAAATGTATGCAAGTTGCAAAAAAAAAATTTTGTAATTATCTGTTTTTTTTGACTTAAGTAAAATTGAGTGCGAATTATTTGGTCTGAAGCAAATCCTGAATGTAATGGTAAAAAGAAACGAAGCGAAAGTTTTGGACGCAATTGTTATTGAAGGCTATAAAACGGGTAATGTGACCCATCAAAATAAACAAAAAAATATGTATCTTAAAATAATCAGGCTAAATTTATTGCAGCAGACAAAAAAGGATAAAATTTTTCTTTTATTCATTAATTTAAAAATAATTTATTAAATAAAAGGTTCAAACAAATAAGTTTATCAACCAAAAATTTCATTCGCTCGTCAAAATATAAAAATACAAATATAAATTAATTTTTAACTACAATAAATGCCGCGAACGTCGCAACGCGACAACATTGTGCCGCGCTATCTCGAGTGCATAGGCCTTCCACACGATCCACGATCCGTTTCTGAGTGCCGACAGCAACAACTCAACTAGTGTAAAACAAAGTCTTATGTTTGCAACCTTTAGTTGATTATGAGATCTCAAAACTCAAAATTTTCAAAAGATTAAAATATTATCTACATTTAAGAAAGCTATAATAAATAAAAAAGAAAAATATTTGAAATTAAGTGAAAAGTTTATTTCTTCCTGTGGCCAAGCTATAAGACCAAAGCTGTTTGTAAAACCTAAGTAGGCAATTGCAGGCTTTTACTTTTAGAAATATTTCAAAATTCTAAATAAAATAAATTTTTATGGCCAAAATATATCTTTATAAAAAGCTTTAAATAGATATAAGGTGTGAACAATAATATAGGTTGACAAAATTATTAAAATGCGTACCATTATTGCTACGCTTGTTGGCATTGTTTGTTTAGAAGCAGACATGATGATAATAATGATTATAAAAAAGCCAAAAACAAAAATCATTTTCATACGGTTGAAAAATAATTGTTATTAAATGCAACAACAAAAGACCATTTACTAAATAAAAAAATGGCAAAGAGATAACAGTACTGTTAAAATTATAATTCATCATAGTAAAATTTATTGAAATTATAAAGCAAAATCAGATTATGCTTTAGAAAATTAAAACCATTTTCTATGTTACAGCATTTTTACGGGAGCAACCAAACCGGAAGAAAAATGGCAAAAAAGATAACACACACTTTGAATTAAAAAATAAATCATCCAATTGTCTGCCGGATGAAATGTTCCCTGGAACAAGGCATTAAATGCATGATCTAGCTATAAACTTTTATTGAGTGTCAATTTGATAGTCATATATTCTAAAGAACCAACATAAAGCTGAATCTCTAGGCTCTTTAAAATTTAGACATAGAATATTATACTGAACAAATAATATTTTATATTAATTTCAGTACAATAATATGAAAAGGTAGACAAACCAAAATAATACAAAATCTTTTAAACACACTATTTTGATCTTTTCTAGTCCACTAAAAGTCTCCGTACGTTGTCTAAGATCAAATGCATGACAATTAATACAACGCTTTGAGTGGGTCAGAAAGAAATAAATCATATTCAGGAGTAATCTCCCAATGAATAATATTTAACAACAAGAAATCATTAATTTTTAATGATTAATGTTGCTTCTAAACTTACAAATAGGCTTAAGAACTGAAGAAAAGGTGGCTTTCATCTTACATACACATACACCTCTTTGTCAAAATGGCCAATAAAAATTAGTAAAAATTTACAATTCTTTTTAATTAATGAATTTTTTTTTTTGTAATTTAAAATTGTTGAATGAATTTCACGCTAGATTTCTTAAATCTGAAATATTTAAAAATCAATTTAGTCAATAAATAATTATTGAAGTGCTTTGATTTGGAAAGCAAACCCACAAAAAGTTCTATCATTTATTATTGAGTTTATGTGTTGAATTAGAGACAAAATTAAAAAAGATAAAGATGAATAACATTTTATTGGTGTTAATACCAAAAAAATTCGAAAAAGAAGAAAAATTGAATTGAGTGCTCAATCAGTTCTGAAGAAATATGTTCAATTATATTGTTGTTCATCTTGACGAAGATCCTAAACTTTTATGTAAATCGATATGTCATATTGCTCAAGCCACACAACGCTTATTGGAGCTTTGACGAAGAGATGGTTGATATGATCGTTAGAGTGCACATGATGCTGAGGAAATAAATAGAAAGCACATTATTTAAATATTTACTCAACGTATAAAAATTGGCAAAAATTAAAAAAAATAGTTAAGGTAGCTTTATTGACATTCATTTAATCTAGGATGAGTGAGAGCCTTTAACACCAAAAACCAAAAATTTAAAAGCCTTAACTATCGTAAAATATATAATACAACTCGCTGACCAAATTGGGCGGTTTCTAAGAGATCAAAACATGGTGTGTTCTTGATGAGGCAGGCCAGGCATCTTTCGTGCAGGTTGCTCGACGATTGCGGCAATGGCAGAGATCAAAAAGAGTATAACAATAAAGAGGAAAAAACCAAATAAACCAAATTAATAAAAAATTATTTGATATTCAGTTCAATCTTTATTCAATTCCCAAATTTCGCACAGAGTCAGACGGAATACGCTCGCCTGGTAACTTAGTTCAAGTTACTACAAAGACAGTACACAACTTTTTGTTAGACGCTGATTTAAATTTAGATAAAGCCAGGATAAAAGCTAAAAATAACAGATAAATAAGTTTTAATTGTAAGTTCATAAAAAAAATAAATGAAAACAATTCAATTAATTATAAATAAAAACGCAAATATATCAGAAATCAAACATTAGAAAAAATTTTGCTTGCAACCTAAGTGTTTTATAAACTCAAAAAAGTTAACTTTTGATAAAAATAAATATTGATTAAAGCATTCTAAGCCAATAAATACTGCCTCTATAAGCATAAGAATAATAAAAATAAAAAAATAATCGAAGCAACAAATATTAATTATAACTAAATTAACAATATATTATTTATCAAAAAATAAATTTTATTATATTTTGTGCCAAAGTATCTTATTGAATAATAGCTGAAATCCCGGGCCCCATATTTTCAAATATTATTTTGGTCTAACAAAAAATTTAATTAATGCTTTAAAAATACAAAAAAATTCAAAATAAAAAAAAATAAATTTTTTTTTTATTGAATATTCGGTGTAGTATTGGTACATTTAAAAAACATTAACGCAAATTGAAAAATCTTGTTTAGCCCAAAAATAGCGAAAATATGAATAAAATTTATAATAAAAATGTATTGACCTTAAACAAAAGACATACCAAAGCAAATAAATAAATTCGGCGCGCGTCAGTGTTCACGAGGCTGGCCACAGTATGGCGCTATGCTTGATTTTCGACAGCGAGTCGTTTTACAATTAAGTTTTGGTTTGAGAAAGCTTTAACTTAGCCTTCACTGTCAATAAGCTTAAAAAAAATAGAAAACCTACTAAATTAAACGAACCAAATAAGTTAATAAATAAAATTATAAAAAATGATAGTAGGTAAAAAATTGGGGAAGGCAATTTGCGAAAAAAATATATATATAACAATTTTAAAAAATCATGTCTAGGTAAGCACATTTACTTGCAGGCACAGGAACTATCTTTTATTTCTAAAAAAAAAATCCAAAATAATCCTTTGTTAAAACGAATTTGCTTACTTATTTTGAAAAAGTTTCTTAACCTAGAAAAGACAATTAAGTTTTATAAAATTATTTGAAATTTTATTATTTTATGTCTCTGACCGAAAGATTTTTGAAATCAAAATTGAAATAATAAAATTAAATTGTAAAATTCAGGGAACTAAATGAACTAAATCAAGTATTTATAACTACTGTATCACCATTTACATTATTTATTTGCTTAAAATTATAAAATATTTTCATTTTTGTAAATTGAAATTATACATATAAAGGTTGTAAAGCGGAAATATAAGCCATAAATAAAAATATTTATCTATTTATACATACTCCATTAAATAAAAAAATCAGTGTAAAATAATTACAATTATAATTAATACAAAATATTATTTTCTGTAACTAATTCATTCATCTTAGAAGATTCGAGGATACATGTACAAAATGGGAAACTTGCACCCATTGAAACAATTTAATTCGGTATCTGTTCGAACACTTCGGTTTAGTTCCAGGCAAGTTGCACTGCGGTCGAAATTCGGGATGTTAGCATACTCGCAATATTTGTATCTAAATCCCTAACTCAGTTTTTCGTTCCTTTTCGACATTCTGACTGTTTTTTGTTCTATTCGGCATTCCGACAATTCGGTGTTTCAGACTTTGAGTATTCTTATATTTTTCTTCAATTCAACATTCAGACAAAATTTTGCCTAAATAAAACTAGGCTGGTTCGTTGAAAATCCAATATATGTATTCATTAAATTGTCAAATGACGAGAAGAAAGGATACAGCTCGAGCGCATAGTTAAGACATCTTCACAGTTGTATGCACATAAATGGTAAGAAATTAAAAAAATACACATTTTAATTTAGCAACTCAGTTACAAATGAAAATATAAGCTCAAATTCCAAAGCAAAGATGCATTCTTTTATTTAAAAAAAGTATTAAAATATTAATATCCCCAATTGATAAACTTTATTGCTGCACCTGGTCAAATGTTACGAGTTATTATTTACAAAAAAAAATACCTATTTAAAGAAAAATTCCAAAATATTCCTGAATAAAAAAATTTAAATCTGTTGTGATAAATCCTCAATAGCAGCTAGCTACGGGTCGAATTAAAATGCAACAAAATTTTTAAGATTAAGAGTTTTAGCCTTTAAATAAACAAAAGATTTAAGAAAATTTTTAAATTAATAACTTGTTAAATTATAATTTTATGCATACATATTACATATAAAGGTACCTAAACATTATACAATATAAAAATTTAATTTGAAATCCTGATCGAAAATTTTTTTCATCCAACTCTATTAATGGGCACCCAGTTTTAAATGATTTATGGGCTCTAACAACAGCTAAAATGCATTCAATTATTTCGAAAGAAAGTTTAAATGTTCCTATTTAAAAAATTAACCACCTGGTAAGAAAAAAAATAAATTTTAGCAAAAATTTAATAAAAAAAGAGATATTCAAAGAACATCTAATATTCTCAAGACTTATATCAACGAGAATTGCGAGCCTTAAAAATATTAATTTATAAAAAAATCAGCCCATTTTTAATAATATAAAATCAAGTAACCTTGATTAAGAGTTGAAAAACAAAATTGTTTAAAAAACATAATGAAAGTCAAATTTTAGAGTTAAAAAACTCAAAAAAACAAAAGATAAATTTAAAAAATACCATTGGTCAGATAGCGACGACATCCAGCATTGGAAGAACATACTAAATTTGGTTTTTTAATGATTTCTGTAATGAATTCAACAGCAATCGAAATTTAAAAAAATCAACAGAACTTGCATCGCACCAACCACGAGAACTAAGAAAAACTTTTTACATTATTAATAGTGAAATTATGAATACAAACTCAGCAAAAATTTGTAAAAAAAATTTTTATAAGTAAAAATTTAACCACACGTTTTATTAGCTAAACTTCGCATGATTATTCCTCACTATTTTCTCTATCTTACCATTATATAATTAATCCATAAAATTAAGTATCCTTTTGTTATGATTTTTTCAAATGTAACAACTCAAAGTGTAAATTTGATTAAAATTTTTTATTTCAACTCAAAGGTAGAATTGTCAAAAATCTAAAAACTGCCTAGATAGTTAGAACTAATTATTATTAATAATTTGACAACATATTTTTGTTTTAAAAACATTTGTACAAAAATTCAGGCCTTGGTGAAAAACAATGCCAAAATAAGGATTTTTTGAGGAAAAACTCAAAAAAAGAAATAAATCCCAAAAAATCCTTGTACATATTTACCATAATAACCAGCTACAAACACATGCAAATTTTCCTATTTCTAGGTTGAGGGGGAAAGAAAATAAAAATGTACCCTCGCTAAATTACCCTTCCAAAAAAGATTGTTGATTAAAAATTAATTTGAGTTTAATTTAAAAAATTTTTAATTTTTTAATATTCATTAGACTCTTCTGTATCACAAAAACAGTTGAATTCAATAATTGAGTTAAAACTATTTGAGTAAGGCTTTTTTGAAAAATGACTACTTTTAACAGGACGTTTATCATACCTTAAGATATAACTTAGAGATTATTTAATTTTTGGACAAATTATATATGGATACATAGAGAACATAGTGTGGAATAGTGCACGGCCAAATCAAAAAACCCGGGACCGGGATTTCAAAAAAGTGACCGGGCGGGATCTCGCCCCGGGATCCCGGCCAAAATCCCGTCCCGGTTTAAATCCCGGTCAATCAAAAAACCCGGGATACGGGATTTTGATGGAAAAACCCGGGATCCCGGCCGGGATTTAAAAAATAAAATTTTTGTGAAAATGAAAAACAGGTAATCGTTAATCGCTTAAAAAGATCCAATGAATACTACTCGCCGCAAACATTTTTTTGCATAAAGGCGGCAAAACTTTTCAACAAAATTTTCCACGTAAATTTGATTTTTTGGTGCTGATATACAGTAAAGCATGTGGTGGAGAAGGCGGTGCCGATAGTCGCCGTCGAGAAAATTTTTTTCACAATTTATATGAATTTTTTAAGAGAATTTATCCAAAGATGGGCACTAAATTATCATAATATTATAAAAAACTATAAGTTGCTGCTGATTTTTTAAATTTTAAAGCTACAAGGAATTTTAACATTTATTTAAATACCTGGTATAAAAAATAAAAAGTATCGAAAACATTTTCAACGCGGGATTAGAACCACACCAGACATAGAGGCAGAAACTAAAACACAGACCAATCGGCCATCATAAAATTTTTGTTTGGCGAAATTATGACATAAATTCCAATTTCTCTCCTTTTCTCCTCAAATTTTACTCTGATCTCCATTCTTACCAGTGCATAATTGGAAATCCCGAGTTTTTTGACTTAAAAACCCGGGAGCGGGACCGGGATCGGGATTTCAAGATGGTCATCGGGCGGGATCCCGCCCCGAGAACCCGGCCAAAATCCCGTCCCGGTTTAATTCCCAGTCAATCAAAAAACCCGGGATACGGGATTTTGATGGAAAAACCCGGCCGGGATCCGATCCCGCTGGGCACTAGTGTGGAATAATCATGCAGTTTGACTAATATTGCTTGATTTAGAATTAAATGTCATTTTTTATTATTTGTTTTTTTTTGCGTCGTGAAGCTTCATATTTCATTTTTTGGTTTTATAATAATTATCTTATTAATTGGATTTTGAATAAATAATCTTTTTTTTTGGTTTTCAGCTATTATTGAGCCTGGCGGCTTTGAATAAAGATAAAATTAAGTGCTTCATTTTGAATGTTTCATAAGCTTGTTTCGAACAATATCTTTTATTCGCTTCAATAAATTAAGCATTAAAATTTTTTACAAAACCCGAACAGACACCTTCTCCAATTATATATTAGATTTTACTTTTACAAGAAAGCTCGGCCATGTCGTCGGCAAATCTTTTACTTTTAAAGACCGATAATGCCGAAAATAAAGGGGAGGCGCGAACGCCGTCCCCCGCACGCAAAAATTTAGCTGTGGGCCTATCCCAGTTGGGAGCCGGAAAATCCGACTCTGGAAAATCCGACTCTGGAAAATCCGACTCTGGAAAATCCGACTCCGGAAAATCCGACTCAAGCGGAAAATCCGACACCAATGGAAAATCCGACACAAGCAGAAATTCCGACTCCAGGAAAATCCGACCCCCGGAAAATCCGACTCCACACTAGGGTTTTTAAAAACAAAAAAATATGTGAAAAGTAATAGCCAACATTATTTATAGCTTTAGAGGAGATATTTTTTTAGAGGGGTTCCGCCATTCGGTAAGCAATGAGCATCTCTTATCTATTTCAAAGATGAAAGGATAAAATTGTCTTAATGCTTGCCGCTCCATGTATTCTCGGATTACGGTGTTCAGCATTGATCACATGGCCTAATTTGTATCGCCCATGTTCATCTCGGTGCCACGCAGAAAACTTCCCCCTCTTCGGGTCTCGGTGTCTGGAGGGATTCCCAACGCTCTATATAAGGACAACGTGCAGAAGAGATAATTTAATTGCTAAATTAACAATTGGCAGATTGATGTCTCAGCGTCTGAACGCGCAATCGACGATGTTATCCATCAAAGATGTTTTAAGTTCTATTTTGCCACATGTCCATTAGAGCGCAACAAAATTAATTTGCCAATTGGTAGGTAAAATTTAGAGAAATTTTTTGGTTTTTTGCAACTTTTAAATTTTTATTAGTATGTATTATTCAAATATAATTGATGATAATTCAAATCTTAAGTTTTAGATCACAGTGTAGCATGTAAGAATTTAAAGCAAAATAAGGATTTATGATGAAGGAGATTTGATTTTATTTTTGCTTATTATTCTTATTTTAAAATTTAAATGTTGTTTTAAAACTAATATGCAGTGAACATTTTTTGGTAAGTTATGAGTTGAATTTTTATTTTGTTGTAATTAATTATTTTTATTTAAAATTTAATGACCTGAACACGACGTCGATGATGGCTTTCACATCAATGAAAAGTTTTGTCTTTTTATTGTTTACAAATGGCAGAATTTTTGGTTGAAGCATAATATTGAACAATTTCTTATACTTCAATTTTCTGTTATAATTGGCTTTTTTATAATCAACCTGAGTGTCTAGTATCCGTGCTTCCTTCAAGCTGCTCGAGACGTCTCGGATTAACTTGCTTTATTGGAAAAATTATTTGTCGCATTAGCCATGAAGTTTCTCAATTTAGTTTAATGTGAATTCGTTTTTAAATACAAGAATTTGATCTTTTTTGTAATTACAGTTTTGTTTTAAATTTTTATTTTATAGTTATTTATAAAATAAAAGCATCGCAACTTTTTATTCTGATCCAAGTTCTATTAGTTTAAGAGTTTAATTTAAATTTATTATTTTTACAATGTATTAATTTTTTTCAAAAACCGGATTGAGGGTTACTGTAGGAAAACTAACTCTGTCTCGTTTTTGAGTTTATAAAGTATAAATGGAAAGGTTTTTTTGGCATTTCCTCGTCAAATTTGATATTCATCTATGCACGCGGTGGTAAATATACGTTTTTATTGGACTTGTGAGCGGTGGTTCAATTAATATGGACTGAAACTTTCACTTGGATGTGATGGATTGCATATAATCAATTAATTGTTATGTTTTGATAATATTTTTTATTTTTCATTAATCAATTAATTACCATGTTGATTTATTATCATCACCAACTAATTGTGCAAATTTCTGTTTTTTTGGAATCTATGAAATCGTGGCTCATTCCATCATAAGGTGATAATTCGGGTTCACTAATTTTGACCTGTTTTTGGCTTAAACAGATAAGTATTAAAACAACTTCAATAATAATACTTTAAAATCACATCCTTTTAATCTCGATTTTGACCTTTTTTTATTCGTATCGAGTATCTTAATTAATTTTGCCACTGTCGAAAAAATATTCATATAAATTAAAGTTTAATTCTCGTATTTTAAAAGACTTAATTTCTATCTGGGTTTATTAGCTCCTTTTGATCAAATTTATTTTTCAGTTTCTTTCCGATCATGGCATAATTCTTTGAATATTATTTTTTTAATGTCAATAAATAAAATTATGCATTTAATCCTTATTTATTAATTTAATGGCATAATTTTTTTAAATTTATTTTTGTTTAATGCCAATAAATAATCTCAAGCAATTTATACCCTTCATTTATTAATTATTAGATCACACATTTTCTAATGTTTTCAATTTATTTCTTTTTATTTTATTTAAAAATTTTGGATTAATATTTATTTTCGTTTATTTAGTGAAAATCTTTTGTATTTTGTGTATAAATTTTTTAAAGTTTTTTTTATTATTGCACACTGGAGCGTCTTTTGGCGATCCCCTGTGTGGGGGCTTTCCCCCTTCCCTAACGCATTAGCCTGATCAGCCTCTTGTCGAATTCCGCTTTCTATTCGACTTCGAAATCGATTATATTACTTTTTTTTTAATTTATTGTAAAGTTTTTTAAATTTGTATCGGAGCTTAATTTTGACACAAAAAACAAATTTGAATTTATTTTAGAATAATTTGATATTTACATGATCTGTCCGTAGTAATCCAGTCTGTTTCTAATTCATTTTGTGTCCGCTCAAATTCTAGTGTGCCAAAATGTTTTCGTCTTAAGACTCAATGAAATTTGCATATTATTGAATTTTTTCCTTTTAATATAAAAAAATAACGTTGTTGAGGTAAAAATTTTTTATGAACCCATATAAATATTACTATTAGTCGTTTTAATTGTTTACTCTTTCAAAATTTTTTTTTTATTAATGGAATTTCGTGCCTAATTTCAATGATGGAAAATCATTGTGCTTTTAAAATTCATTTGGCTTTTAGAGGCGGCTTTATAAAT
>JAKKIK010002399.1:0-11382 GCA_024500135.1 Heterodera carotae
TTTTTGTTCGAATCCGGGTCCGGGGTTCGGATTTGGGTTTAATGTATGCCAGATTCGTGATCAGCGACCCCAATAACCCCTAGAAACATAGTCTTAAAGGAAAAAAATAACTTGTAAATTTTTTTCAAAAAAGGGGGGCTACCATCTAAAGTATTACCCAAAGGGGTAAAACTAAATACGAAGTCAAGGATAATCAATGGACCACGAAATTCAAAAATTCATCTTTTTTTTTGCTGTTTAGTCAGCCGGAAAATTCCGCTCTCTCTCTCTTCGCATGCGCTTTTTCTTGCCAATTGTTTCTTATATCGAAAAATTGAAAGTTCCACGTTTCTACTCCAAAAGAACCAACCTCTGCTCGGCGCGACTGAGCCTGAAAGAACACTGACTCGGCGTTCTTGCATTTTGGGCACGGATGCTCTTCCGTTTTGGGCAGTGTCGGGTCGTGAATTACATCAGCCACAATTTGTGTTAATTCACTTAATTAATAATGTTTTTAATTGTGAGAATGGACGGCTACCGGTCCGGTGTTGATTGTCGAAAGCAGTGTAACTTTTTTCAGCATGACCAATTTAGGTCAAAAAATTAATAAAGAAGCCTACTCGTAAGCAAAACTTTTAGATTGGATAAAGGCAAAAAACGAAAAAATGACCAATTTTTGGACATAGCTTTTTTGTGATTCGTTCAATCGCTTAGCTTGTGCTTATTGTTAGTAATATCTGGGTCTAACTAAGACGCTTCTATCGCTACCAATTTCGTCGACACTCGCGGAGACACTCGGACCGTAAGCGAATGGAAAAGAAGGCCAATTTGGACGGCGACTTACTCGACTTCATGCGTAAGTTTGTTCACGTAAATGCACGGATTGTCTGCGGGCTCACTGTGTTCACAGTTTCGACAAACGTACATAAGCCGTCGAATTTGTTTGTCTTCCCGAGGATAAAGCATGTTATTACTGTTTTGTGGTAGTAAGTTAATGAATATTATTAAGAGAGAAACAATACCATTCGGGACAAAATTTAATTCCAACGTAACCACTCATCTAAATAAACATTATTTTAAATAGTGTTAACTTATTTTTAGGGAAAGCCTTAAGGCCGACGGACAATTGACCGACAGAGGAATAATGGAATCGATTAAGCATTCATGAAAAAATGAAAATTTTTAGTTTTCTTAGTACAATGCTTCCTTTGAACATTTTGCCAAGTAATTTTCAAATATCTCGCGGCCTACTCGGTTTATTCGTTTTGTTCTGCTGTCTTATACGGTGGCAGCTGTTGATGAACAAAGTGAGTTAAGAATGGAAATGGAACTCAGTCCGACGCCATTTAAGCACTGTTCAAATAAGTTCGAATGTGAAGTGGACTTTAAGGTCAAAACAGAAGCCAAAGCCGTCTTACGGCCCACCAAATGAAGAAAGGGCATTTGAGAACGGTGCAAGCATTTAAGGGGCGCCCAATTAAAAACGTAATTAGTGTTATCGCGCGGGCCCTAACTATTGTATTTTTGCATTGACTGTCTGATCATCCGAGTAAATTTTCAAATTTTACGGAGTCTAGTGGCAACCTATGCCATCATTATAGTATTTGTTCATTTATCACCCCAGTCAATAACTAAAGTTTACCCATTTTACTGCTTTTTATCGGTTCAAAGTATCGTAATTAATTATCCATCCAACAATTCAGCACTTTGTTCTTTCTTTGAACCCTCCGGCGGGTCACCGCCTCCTTCCGACCCTTGCAAAGATGCAGAGGACGTCGCCCGGGGCTGTCCCGAATCAAACTTTCCACCAGCACGTCTGGCTCTGTTCTGAGCGTGTCTGTGTCGTGATTCGTGCAAATATTTCTGAAAAGCACGCACCAAATTAAATTGCGCATTTTGTCGTTGTAACGAAAAGCATTTTAAAAATGGCATTAATTTGTGTGCAAATCTGTCAGCTTTCCTCTCCCTCACCCGTCTTTGCTTCGGAATTCGGCCTTCCATTTCCAACTTTGCTCGTGCCGCCCTCCGTTTCAAAATCCGCGCGTACTGCTTCTCGTTCACATACACCGGCTCCACTTGCTGAGATGCAAATACTTCTGCCGCTGTCAGCAGCGAAGTGGATGGGTAATTTTGAATTTGGCTCGAGCTCGCGCAGGAGGAACTCCCTTCTGGCGACACGTCGTCCGCACTTTGAGCCTCGTCCAAAAATTGAAATCCGCCGGCTGGCACCAATTCGATGGTATGTCCGTCGGGCGTCTGCAGAAGACGGTGGTTGTCACCGCTCATTTGAATGAATGACGAGGAAGTCGTTGCGCTGCCGTTGACTGGCACAAATGCGGCAGTGCCGTCGCTGAGATTAAGCAGTTGGACAGGCACTGCTTGAGAATGTTGAATGGCGGAAGAAGAGTGGTCGACGAACAATGAATGTTGGGGCTGGTCGATGAGGTAACAGTGGGCGATGGAAGAAGAAGCGGTGGAGGAAGGACAGTCGAGTGGCTGATGGATGATCTGAAAGTGCAAGATGCCCTAGCTTATTCATGATCGGAATACCAATGACCCAACTTGGCATGATCCGACTAGCATGAACAATAACCCGACTTGGCATGAACAGTAACCCAACTTGACATGATCCGACTAGCAAGAACAATAACCCGACTTGGCATGAACAGTAACCCACTTGACATGATCCGACTAGCAAGAACAGTAACCCAACTTGACATGATCCGACTAGCAAGAACAATAACCCAACTTGGCACACCTGCTGACTGCTCGAGGCAAAACCATCCTCGGGCGGCATGTGCAAAACGAAATGCTGCTGTTGAACAGCTATTTTATAATCTCCTCCTTCGATTGTTGAACTGATAATGGCCTGCATTATGCCAATTTAAAGTAGACAATGTAAATGGAAATTTGGAAACACAATTTGACTATTATACATTTAAGAACCAAAGGAATAAAGCATAACAATAGACAAGTAAGTTCCCCACCTTTTGCCGCTGCTCATCTCTCTTCTGTGTCTGAGCAAGAGAAAGATTTTGAGCGCTGACAAAATTATTGGAGTCTGTTACAGTGGACATTTTTGATAGGAAGTGCTAACAAATACGAATAAAAAATTTTTTTGGTAAATTAGGGTTTAAAGAGATCAATAAGAAAAGCAAAATATAATTTGCTAGTGGAACTTTTGTTGTGGGGAAGGACAGAAGAGAGAATGCATTTATTTGCCGGAGAGAAAAGAGAGAGAGAGAGAGAAAGAGAGTCAACGGGGGAGGGAGAGTCGGTGAGGGACGACTATTGCTGTCAGGCCTTCCCCCCTCCCCCCCACATCCTTCGCACCCCTCCGCTCATTCGCCCACCCAACCACTCCATTCGTCGCTGTCTTTACCGACCACTCATCCTACGAACCCCCGCCAGCGACGGGTCGTCGCCATCGCCACCATTCGCGTCCCCCTCTCTCGCCAACGCTTTGGTTGGCTGCTGTTAGCTCCCACTCTTTGCCCTCCTCTCCCACTAATGGGCGTTTTGGGCGGGGCGGTCTCGGACTGGCTGCTCTCCTCTCTTTTCTGTGAGTAGCAAAGGGCCACTCACTGCATCAATCGATCCCAACCCCCCGCCCCTAACATTTATTTCTCATCCATCCAACCCGCATACAGCTAAACATCCCTTCAAGTGTTGTTGGTTGGTCGGAGAAGGCAATGAATGGGGCAGGGGGCGAGGGGAGGTGAGAGAAGAGGAAGAGAGAGGTGAGGAGGCGAGAGAAGAGGAAGAGAAAGTGGGAATTGAATGAGCAGCAGGACGAATGAATGGTAGTGGTTTATGCAAAATGGGGTCTTTACACAAGAATAGGCGTTCCATAAAACTGCAACCTTTGAGAGTCCCGAACAAGTTTTTGGGCTATAAATTGTTATTTAGCATGGTTGTTTCGGGTTCAGAAGAATACCGAGTCGGGTCGGCAGAAAAAACTGGTCGGATTTGAAGACCGGGTAGCGCGAAAATCCGGAACAACCCGGTATTATTGCTCAAAAACTTGCTCGTGACCAAGGTGGCAATATTGTGTGTACCTAACCGTGCATTTTCATGAGACTGAAAAAGCGAGACGATATTTCGAAACAAATACGATAGGGTCAAAAACACGATTATGTACGTACAGTATTATGCATCGACTGTTGACAAAACATAACTGTCCGTCATAGCCTTTCTAAGAAAGACAACAACCCGACGGTTTTTGAGTCTTGGGGGAGTGTGGATTTGCTTCTAATATTCATTCCACCTATTTTAATTCGGCCTTGGGACCTTTTACTTGATACTCTTTTATCGGAACCCGGACCATTCGACACGGACCAGTAGCCTCACATTTCCAGCCACTTCCAGTCCGAACGCCGACGCTCCTCGAATGTCGGTCAACCCAATTTTTCCTTGATTATACAATCAAAGCGGTAATAACGATTGACAAATCTATGGCCAAAAAAAATTCATGGATTTCCTTTCGGCCTAACGTTTTGCGATTCGTCCAATCAAACAGCTTCTGCCTAAGGACAGTTTCAGCGGAAGAACCAACAGATAAACAAATTTACAGTGAATATATAAAATGTAAGTTTTAATTTGAAAAATTCAAATTTTGTAAAATATGTATAATTCATTCAATTCCAAATATATATAAATGAGCAAAAACTCCGCTGCTAAACTCTCAGAATTTCCATGCTGTTGTCAAAACAAATAGAAATCCATTGATGAAAATTGCTGGACCAATGTATCTGGCTAATCTAAACAATATTTTTGTACTATAATGTTTATACTTTAGCGCCACAAAATTTTCAGACCTCCGACTCAGCAGTGTAAGCTAAAATGGGCTCGTCTCGATTAAAATGATTCATTTGCCAAATCAGTGCTTGCCTATCACTTCCTATGAATGGGGAAAGAGTAGTTAAATATTTAAAGTTTTGTTAGGCAAATAATTTTATTGAAAAGGGGATAGTTTTTTTCCAGGGCTGGTAATTGGCTTGTTAAAAAAAACATTTAATAAATTTTATTTTCAAATAATAAAATTTGCGCCCAACTATTTTATTTGGAAAAAAAAAACTAAAAACGGTCCTTAATTCCTTTTTCCTTCAATAGTATAATACGCGTTAATACCCGAACGGTAAATAATAAAACCTGCCAGGCAAGAGCGTATCTAAAAAAATTATCGGTGGGCGGAGGGGGAATTAGTAGAAATTGGCAAACTTTCCCAAATTTTCCTTCCTTTTACTGGTGTCGAGTTTTGGTAATAGTCTGACGGTGCAGATAGGCACCAAATGAGGTCAAAAAAAAAACGAAAAAACGGCCTAAAAGGATTGGTACCTGAGGGCTACCCGATGGTGCCAATAGGCACCGCCGGGAAAGGATGTAACGCAAAAAGAGGACATGTAAATTATATATATAATTATATATATATATACATATATAATCTCATACTATTTTTCCAAGTAACTGGGCAGAATATTTTGATAATAAAATGACTTTTTAACTTTTTTTTTTAAATTAAATAAGGCAAAAATGAGAAGCCAAAAAAATGTGAGAGTTAAGTCTAGCTTTTGATAAAAATCAATTATAAATAGTAATCACGGTAAAATCAATTTATTTTAATTTACTATAACATTGCTTTTTTCTAATTAAATGAAAAAGGCTTGAATGCCTTAAACGAAATGTTAACAAAAAATAAAATATATTTACCGGCAGTGCACAAATGCACAGTGGAGTGGGGAGCCCATGTTATTCCTTGACAGAATTAGAAAATGCACGCGCGTAAAAGTGCCAATTCCCTACCATTTATTGCCCCCCGATGATTGCCAAATTTGGCCATAGGTCTGCACGGGACTCGAACGTCAAGAATAACAACCTGAGAAATTGTGTAAATTTTCTTTTTTTTTCGTTCCAATCGCCCGTTTGACCTCGTTGGAGTCGTGCGCAACAGTTGCCAATTTTGTCGGATCACGCTTATTCCATGAGAGATGGTTAAGCATTCGCCTCTGGGCATCTTCGTACAAAATTGTTGAATGCTGAAGTGCGCGCAAATCTGCAAACAAAAAAGTTAAAACTTACTGATTAGGTCCAAACCGAAGAGTCGGATACTTCCGTCAGCACCTTAAAAAGAGGGCTAAATGAACGGGCGGAAATGGGAAAAGGCAACCGGCAGTAGCGAACTGATCCCTTCCGTTGTCCAGACGCGTGAACGCAATGTCGTGCACGGGTTTCTCGTGTGCGATCAGCTGAGTCTTTTGCATCCCTTTTATTGATGGCGTCTGTCCGACCGGTTGAACAGTCTTAAGGCAGGATTTAAAAGGAATTGATGGGTCGTTATAAAGTGAATGCTGATCTACCTCAATGTTCCAAACTGTGCATGTCGTGTCAATGCTGCAAGTGGCCACCAGCGTCGGGTCCACTTCGTTCCAGTCCAAATTGGTCAGCGGGGAAGAGTAAGCGCTCGATTTTGTCTACAGATTCTTTTCTTGTCAAGGAAATCAGATATTGGCAAAATAATTTATTCCTAGTTTCTTTTGCAAATGAAATTGCATACCGAACTCAGCTCACATTCTTGGGAGATGGAGGCGATGGATGGATGGTAACGGAATATTCGCAGACAGTTTGAAGTTGTTGCAAACAATTCCGGCTGAGAAATGTCCTGCAAATCAAAAAACCGCATTTATGTCCAAAAACGCGAATTTAATAAAAGTAATTAGTGTTTTAAAATAATGCAATACAAAACGCCGACGCGAGCCGAAACGCCGCCGTGGGGGAGGGTCATTTTTTAAACAAAACCCATTTGAGTAACTTAACGCGCTACTTTTTTATTAAAAGATAATGTGTAAAGAAAGGAGCGAAACTTTGACGGGACATAAGCACCCGGAGTAAACGCAATCGGGAAAAACCTAATCGATTTTTTCGCTTCCTAGCCTTTTTGGCTTAGCCTTAATCTACTCAAAACCGATAAAAAAAGGTAGAGAAGTTACCAGACACGTGACCACGAGGAGGCCTGCGATCGGTTAACTCCACATGATTGTTCTGAGGATGTGAAAAGAGAATAGACGACACGCTCATTAAGAATTAAAGATGGAACGGACAGAGTAAAACAAATGTTGTTAATGCGCATTTTGAAAAATATTTAATTATTTCTAATTCTTCTTTCCTTATACAATAAGGACAGCGCATTAAGTAATTCAACGATTTTAAAAAATGTGCCCCCACGGCGGAGTCTTTTTAATCTGCTTCGGTTTTAAAACCGTCACCAACACATTTCTTGAGCTCACCGTGTTGGGGATGAATTGTGTCGCCGAGCATGGATAACCATGCGCAATACCGAACCGCCTGACAAGTTCGCCCACATTTTCATCCAATTCGATGATATACAACTTTAAAAAATGAAATCTCAGACCCATCTTTTCACTGTCAACTTGCCTTGTTGTTGCTAATGCTCTTTTCGTCCAAAAGCGTTCCAACCACCAACCGAAAGCGTTTGTCCGGGTACAATTTGTTGGACCAGGCGGCAGCGAACAAAGGCTCCTCACACGTGTAGCGATAGATTTCCTTTCTCATCCGAAGCTGTTGCTGCAGTAAAGCCGTGCTCGGCTGCTGTCGTCCGTGCACTTGCAGCAACGAAGCCGACTCTGCGGTGGCACTTGTGCTGCCAATGATTGGATTGGTGACAGTGGCAGCGGCGTACATTTGCGTGTCTCCAAATATCGACAACGGATTACGTCTTTTCAAAAAGCTACCCAATTCCTCTTCCCGTAAAAATAAACATTAATTTTGTGACACTTTTCTTCGGCTTAAACAGTATAAGAAATATTGTTAGATCACTCAAAGATATGACAAAGGAAAAACCCGTGAAGATAATTTGGAATAATCGATAAGAAAATGAGCAAATTACAACAGAAACAACTATTGGGTGATGACACTATTCGGATGATCACGACTATCTTTTCCTCTCTTTCTTCGCCTTTTCCGGCTCTATAAGTCCATTCTCCACTTTCCACTCGTAAACTACCCGTTCCTGAGAAGCTTCAGGCAATGGCGCATAACGGCTGTATTCCATTGTGAATTCACCCTTCCCTTGAGTTTCTGTTCTCAATTCCGTGCTGTAGCCAAACATATCATTCAATGGAGCCTTAGAGAGAATCGAAGCGTTAAAGGACAAATCGACCAAAGAAATAAATCAGTCCAAGAAGTGCCTTACTTCACATTCAAAGGTGATATACTCATCGCTTTGAGCCGTTCCCGTCATAACGGCATTCCGTTGGACGAGAGTGGTAGCCACCTTATCCTTAAAAGAAAAAAAACAATAAACAATAAAAAAGTGCTGTGCAACAGACATGAAACATTTTAGGCACAGTGCAAGATACTTTCATGATAGGCTCCAACAGCATCCATTGGCCACGGTCATAAGCCTCGCGCATCATATTTTTCTAAGTGTATTAAACCGAGTCCAGACTCTAAGTGAAAGACAATATTTCACTTAGGGGTGTATTTTTCAGAACGTAACCGGCCGGTTTAGCATGCGGTTTTCATTTAGGTCGGTATTTCGCTGGTTCCCGGTTAACCGATCTGAGCTATACCCACAAAATTTCTCTCTTCTGATCTTGTTCTTACCATGGTGGCTTGCATCGCAATGTCTGTTGAATCAACACAGTGCGTTTTACCATCTAAAAGCAACATTTAAATTTTATTTGGACTAGATTTCATTTTACAGAACCGCAGATAATGACATTTATTCCGCATACCGGCGCCTTTAACAGAGGGCCTTCGCTGACAATATCCAAAAGGCCCTGGAAATCGTATCTTTTTTAGGCAATGTATAAATTAGAAGTCTTTGCCTTCTTCAATGCAGGCATTAGTTTTTTTGGGACTCCGTCGCCAATGCAATTATCAGTAAATTCGACCAAGGTATTCTTCTCGGGTGGTAACTGTTGAATCACTCCCTCGATTTCACCAAATTGGCCTCGTCCTCCAGTCTGTTTCTTGTGGCGAAAGTTGAATCTTAGTGATGGTTAATAGTATTTAAAAATATCAGTCAAACCCATAGCGAAAAAAAAAATTCGAGATGGGGGAGGTGGAGGGAGGGGAAACCCGGAACAATCATTTTGGCGTGGACAAAGTTTTTGGGCCATAACCTTTTTTGTCGACAAAATGCAACAAATGATATCAATCGAAAGCTCTACATGTTTATGAGCTATGAGTAAGCAGAAGCTAAGCGATTGATAAAGTTATTATTTATTAATTTCCAAAAACGAAATTTTTGTGAATTTTATTTACAATAGTAACTTTGTTGCATGTTTTAAAACGCTTAGTTTCTGCTTACTCCTAGCACTAAATATGTAAAACTTTCGAATGGTATCAAGTTTATCAAAATCGGATGACATCTAAAAGGTTATTGCCCAAAACTTGGTCCACGGCAAAACGGCCCACGCCAAACTGACCCCAACCGGGAATCCCCCCTGCTGGTTACGGACCCTTTAAAGCGGAAAAGAAAACCTGTACGGAGACTGAATAGTCTCCCGGTATGAAACGGTAGGCCTTCCCAATTCAACTGGACAATTGTACTCGCTGGCCATCCGTTGTGCATATATCTCCTATAAATATCATTGATACGCATTCGACATTTTTATTTTGCGTAAAAACACTGACCAAATGCAATTCGCCCATTTCGCTGACCACCGTCTCTTTGTGTTCTTTGCTGTAAAAAAGCTTAAAAGTCGGGTCCTCTTTTGAAAATCGCTTCAAAGCCTTAATTAGGAAAAGTTTGCCAAGGAAACCAAAAATAATCATGTAATAATTCTGTTTTTACATTACTTTGAGGTAATTCTCCGCGTCTTTTTTTCCGATTGGTTTCACAGACATTGAAATGACAGGCTCAGGAATGTGCATCGCTTCCTGTCCAAAAAAAAAAAAATGAACAGAATTTAGACAATCAAACCCACGCAATGAATTCGAATTTGATCATCCGAACAAAAGGTCTCTCCGCTGAAACAATCGACGCCAAAAATCGCGCAAATATCCCCGGCATAGGCGACGTCAATCTCTTCCATAGTGTTAGCATGCATTCGGATCAATCGCTGAACTCGGACCTGAATTTGCATTACGGTTCGACTCGTTATTCATAAACGTAACCAGAACTTGGATTTCGGGAGGGCGCTGGAATTCTTTTTCCCTCATACTAGAAAATCTTTCCGAAGCCGACAATTTTCCTTAGCAGTCAGTAGAATTTTTGGAGTAGCAATTCAGCGGTATAGGTGTGCATCATTTTACTATATTCTTCTAACCAAAATTTTTTTATCTCATTTCGATCTTTCTCCCCTACCCACCTCCCGTTACGGCATGCAATTATCATTTGCACTAACTTTGCGCCCATCACGAGTAGCACAAATTGTATCGCCTTTGACAAGTCGTCCTTGGTAAATTCGAAAATAGGTCAATTGCCCAAAATGGCCGGCCTAAAAACACCATAATTGTAAATTTTTCAAGTATTCCACTTCAAGTTTGAATGCAAGCCCAATGAAAGGCTTTTGCAATTCTGAATTGGCGGTCCTTAACAGGTCCATCCGTACACGTTCTGCCTCGTCCATTTTTCTAACACAAAAAATAAGCACTTTAATTAAGGGCCAACAAAGACAACTTATACTCATAAAAATTGGCAAAATTGTCAATTTCCGAAGGGTTCGGCAAATAATTCACCACAGCATCTAAAGAAAAAAGAAAGATGAAAAAGCATTCTATAAATACAGAGACCGATCATTTGTTGAACGCCTTTGTTCTTCAACGCACTGCCGACGAGCACAGGAACAAAGGAACGTTTGATCGTTGCTCGTCGAATGGCCTTTTTAATCTCTTCCACGGACGGAGTTAGTTCATTCAGATAACTCTCAGCAATGGCATCGTCGCGAGATTCTCTGGCAATGAAAATTGCTTATTGGTGCCTTGTATAAATCATTGGTTTTGTTACCCAATCACTCGAAGTAATGAAATGATAAATATAAAACTACCAAGCAGTTCTTGACGTAGAATCTTGGCTTCTTCACGGTGTTCTTGCGGTATTTCCTCTTTCCTTAAGACTGACCCGTCGTCGGTTTCATTAAAGTGCGCTAATTCTTCCATTAAATCAATAATACCACTGAACTGCGATTCAATTCCTAAATACAATATGCGTGAAGTAGACAAGAAAGAGCAAAAGACCGATTGGCATCTGGATGAAAGCAGCATTATGGCCAAGCTTTCTGCGCAATCCACTCAAAGCATTCTGTGGACTCGCACCCAGTCGGTCCAATTTGTTGATGAAACTGACCGGGAGTGTCAATGATGTTTATGTTGGTGCCGTGCCAATCCACATAAGTTGCTGCCGATTGGATGGTGATCCCGCGCTGTCTCTCCAAGTCC
>JAKKIK010002400.1:0-11380 GCA_024500135.1 Heterodera carotae
AAAATTTATAAATATTTAAATGAATCTTATTAAAAATAAAAGTAAAAAAAAAAAAAAAAAAAAAGAATAAGAATAAAAAACAAAACGATATGAGGCGAAGGAGGGGGGTGGGGGAGGAGGCGGAAGAAAAGATAATGGAAATGGAAGGCATATAATAAATCCCCCAAATTTAATGGGTAGAAAAGAGGGGGGGGGACCAAATAGGACGGACGGACGGTGGAATGGGCACATTGCAGCAGAAGACAGCAGTGAGGAAGAAACCTTGGGGGGGGGGAAGGCTCAAAATATGTGACCGATAAAAGGGGGGGAGAGTATAAATTGGGCGGGGGAGAGATTTTTCGCACCATTGAAGCGCATTTATTTGGCACTCATTTCGACGGCTTTTGCCTTACAAATTAAAATGGCAGATAAAACTTTTGCTTTTAACTTCTCCCAATTCCCCAAAAATATTTTCAAAAATAAATTTCCAATCAAAAAAGGCGAAGTCGCATCAGCAACAGAAGCCAAAGAAGATGAAAAAAAAGAGAGAAAAGAAAGGGCGACAAAACCCAAAAAGTTTTATGGGCAAAAGGGACGGACGGACCAATGGATGAACACCCCCCGGGGGGGAGGGGGGGGGGGAAATTTATTGGCGCCGAAATGCGAAAATGAGCTCTGATGGATGGACAGATTATGTAGAGGAAGAGGGAATGGAAGAAATGAAACGCGGATTAATTCAAAAAGAAAATAATTCCTTCTTCCTTAGGATATTCTAACATTGCGAATCTGAAATTATGTCTTAAAAATTGATTAGTGCTGCTGTTTTCTCGGGAAAAGTTTCAGGACCGGGTTTGTCTTGAGGGGCATTTGAAATTCGGGTTTGGGTCGGTAAAGCGCCGAGTTCGGGTTCCGATCATCCTTCAGAGTTTGTTCGTTGCAGAACAATGCGGCAGGGCGTTGGGCATGGAATTCGGACGCATTGGTGACGAACAGTTGTCCGCTTCTTCTTCCTTCGACCCGCTGAGCACGGGCCCTGCAAATGCGAGGTGTGCGAAAATTTAATTGACGATTTATTGGTGCTAATTTTCAAAATAATTTCACATTATTTATTTAAATTTGATAATTTTTGTTTGGACTAAATTTTTAACATCCATTAATTCGCCCCAGCTAATTAGTTAAGTACTTGCAAATCCTACCCATCCAACCAAACAAATATATTGGAAAAGTTTAGCGCGCGAAAGTCCAGTCCCGCCAAATAATTCAAATTAGTACAATTCCCGCCAAATTCAAATTAGTTTCACTGGGAGGCGAGGGGTGATGATGGGAATGAATGGCGGCGTACATGTCGAAGAAGAATGCCGACACGCCATTCTATTCATTCAAAACAACTCCGATCCGTCACCAATTTTGTGCCGCTCGGGTGGACATTGTGCGGGGCTGCGTGGGAGGAGGGGGGGGGGGGGGGGGGGGGGGGGGGGGGGGGGGGGGGGGGGGGGGGGGGGGGGGGGGGGGGGGGGGGGGGGGGGGGGAGATGGGTGGTCGACAAACTAGGGTGGAAGGAAGGGAGGAAGACGGGTGTTCGACAACCTAAGGGGGGGGGGGGCGGTGATTTGGCGGCGGCGAAAAAGGGGCGACCAAAAATGAAAATAGGAAAGTGCGCAAAGTACGACAATTACAGGCTGAACAGTGAAGCGGGAAGCGGAGCTTGGTGCCCGAAGCATCAGATCAACGCCACTTCTCACGAATGGGTCCAAGTGGAGCTGAGCAGGCAATACGTGATCACCGGGGTCGGTCGAATTTCTGATCAATCGTTAACCTGCTGATCATTGAAGGCCGCCCTTTTAAGGTGCGAACACAGGGCCGCTGGGACAAGGGCCGCGGCATGGAATACCCGCAGGGCTACATGGTCGAGTATTGGCGAGAGTCATTGAACCGGTGGGCACGCTACAAAGACGCACATGGCAATGAGGTTGGTGCAACTGCTGTTCGAAATATTTCCAATCTGAATTGATGGCGCCAAAAATGCCGTTTGAATTTTTTCGCTGTTTGCCACTTCCGTTGCAAAAGCGTTGTTTGAGTGAGTGCACACATAAAGGGGGATTTGATGGGTGGCGGGCGGGGCGATAAACCCGTCGAGAGAGTGCCATGGATGGATGGACGACATGAATAATGTGCCCTCCCTCCCTCCCTCAGCCGATGTTCTTCCCTTTGCCCTTTAATCCCTCCCCCCTCATCTCTCTGTCCCATCTGCTGCTGTTGCTGTTCTCTTTTGCTACTGCTGTCAATGGTGATGATTATTTATGCAGCGGACAAAGTCAAGGCCGAACTCGAACAGTCCCCCGAACGAAGAACGACTGACTCTTCTGAATCTGTTGTTGTCGCTGTTGTGTTGTTGTTGTTCGGCGTGGGATGAATGCGAGAGGCGAGAGGAAGAGGACATCCCCGGAGGGGAGGGGGAATGAGTGGAGGAATGGAAGGAGAGGCGAGAGGAAGAGGACATCCCCGCAGGGGGAGGGGAGCATTAGTGGAAGTATGGGGGGAAGCGAGAGGAAGCTGATACCCCCCTGCTGGAGGGGGGGGGGGTGGGTATGAGTGGAGGAATGGAAGGAGAGGCGAGAGGAAGGGGAGGCGAGAGGAAGGGGAGGCGAGAGGAAGGGGAGGCGAGAGGAAGGGAAGGCGAGAGGAAGCGGACACCCCTGGAGGGGAGGGGGCATTAGTGGAGGAATGGAAAGGAAGGAAGGGGGCATTGATGCGGGGAGGGAAGGCGGGGTGCGTCGAGTGGAGGAATGAAAGGAGAGCCGAGAGGGACCAATTGGTCCATTTTGAGTCAGGGTGGCATTTCCAAGCGATTAATTTCCATTAGGCGCAACGCATTGAAAGTGCTATTCAGCTGGACAAATGTTTTACTGGTACCACGCGACCGGGACTTAATGAGCTATTTTTTTGCGATGTTTTTGGTGCAGGCCAGAAAAGTCCTGAAAACAAAGACTAATCAGCCAGGACTAAAAAATGTAGAAATTCCTAGTTTCAGACCGGGACTCCCGAACAGTTTCCCTGTTCTCTCTCCTTTCCATTAGTTCCATTTTTATGCAATACTTTGACCCGACCATGCGCCCTCTCCCCCCTCCCCTCACTCAGTCCCGCCAAACTGAGTGTAATTTGTTGTGAAATGCGCAATGGAAAGCGAGTGCCGAACAATTTGCCCACTTTGGCAAAATGAATTCTGGTGACCATTCTTTGGTCGAATGTTGGGCATGGGAAAAGAAGAGACGGAAATGAATGAATGTGGAAGAGGGTTGGGTGGAGGTTGGTCCAAAAGAAAGTAGTTTGGAATGGAAAATGAGGAGAAACAGGGGGACAGTCGGGGAGGACGCAATATTAGGGAGGGATATTTGCCGGATGAACGAAAAAGGACAATGAGTGAAACAAATGGGGGGAGGCTTAATTGGCTAAAAGGATCAAATCGGTTTAACAAAAATGGGACAAATTTATTTAATCACTGGCAGATCATTCGTGGCAATTCGGACACTCAAAATGCCGTCCTACGCCTTTTGGACGGCGCAATTGTCGCCAAATTGGTCCGTTTGGTCCCCGTCAGCGAATCGATTCGCACCGTTTGTCTGCGCTTTGAGCTTTTCGGATGCGAATACAAAGGTTGCGCGTGCTTTTTGATTTTGATCGCCCGATATCCGGACAATCTTGGCCACTTTTTTGGGGCTTAAAATTTTTGTTAGTTAGGCATTTTTTAAAACTTGCTATATCAAAAATTGTCCCAAAAATGCCAACAGTTGATGGATTGTCCAAGAGCTCTCCCCCCCCCCCCTCGCGTCGTGCCTAATTGTCCAATTTCTCTCTCTGATCAGAGTCACTTTTGTCCTATTCCGCGTCTCCCGGTTCATTTGCGGATGCCCTCGACCTGCGCGATTCGAGTTACGACGGAATGACAGACGAAGTAAACAATGGGAGTGCCCTTCAGCCGTTGGCTTACCCTTTGCTTCGTGGAGGCATTGGCCGCTTGTTCGATGGGGCAATTGGTGAAGACAATTTCGAGGAAAAGCCCGAGGGTTGGGTCGGTTGGAGCACCGATCAATCACTGATCAGAGGTGAGTTCAGCCGGAATACACATAGCTATCAGTGATGTAACCGTGTGCCGGAAAAGGTCCCGGAATTTGGAATACCTTTCGAAAAAAAGTCGGGGCTAGTAATTTTTGAAAATGCCGTAATTTATCGAAATAATTTCTAATACAATCCCCGGGGAGGTTATTTTAAAATTCCGTATAAATCCCTGAATCCCTTAATTCATGATCAATTGATAATGACTAAGAATTCTTCTTTAATTTGATTTACACAGCTCCGTTCGTCTCCATTGAGCTGTTTTTCTCCGATGCGCAAAACTTTTCCGCCCTTTTGCTGCACACTTCCAACTTCCGCCGAGGAGGCGCCCGCCTTTTCCGTCTCGTCCATATTCATTTTTCTGCGGTCGGCGACGCTTTTTCTCCAAGAATTATCCAGGCAAAATTAATGGCATTCTTTTTGGATTATCAGCGATCGCATTTAAAAATTCTGCTAAACACCATTCAGTTGGATGTGCCAGCAGATTTGCGAGATCAATCCGCCCGATGGGTTCGAGTGCCAATTCCGAATCGAATTGGCGCCAAAGTGCGATTGGATTTGCACTTTGGCTATGGTGCAGAATGGTTGCTGATCAGCGAAATCCGAATGGAATCGGGTAAACAAAAATAAAGCCATAGAGATTTTCTTTTTTCTATTCAGAATCCGCTTCAAATGGTGCCAATGCCGTGTTCAATGGCGACAATTCAATTTCAATGCCAAAAAGTGGCACTTTTACGGCTGGACAAAGCACCGAAGAAGATGAAAATGGACGTCAACAGCTGAAGCGATGGCTGCGCGGGAGCTGCCTTTTGCTGATAGGTACTTCAAAAAGTTGCGGAATTTGGGAACGACTCTAATTTGTAAGACCACGGCTTTATACCAGGGATGTTAACAGATCCGGCACTTCTTTTCTGGTCATTTCTGTACTCGGTAAAATCCGGATTTTTTTAGAGTCCGGGGTTTTTTTTTGTTTCGGCATCCGGTCACATTTCTGCTTCACCCTTCATTAATTCACTCATCTCTCCTTTCACGCAACAGTTTATTTCACAGAAATCCCTCAAGGCCCGTAGCAACACCCCTTTTTTGCAGCGATAATCTCGTGTGTGATCCTTCCGAGCTGTGCCCTGCTCTGCGTCTGCTTTTTGTTGCTGCTCCGCGTTCGTCGGCATCGCCGCACCAATTTGAAGCCGTCGTCTCCCGCGGCGGTGCCGTCGCCGACAACGCTTTCCTCCACGTCGTCGTCCTCCTTTTCCAGCAGTAATGACAAGCAACAGCAGCAGCACAAGTCCAACTCGGTGCTTGTTCAATTGCTGATGAAAAGGGCCGCCGCCCGTCGAAAGACGCAAATTGAAACGGCCAAAAATTCGAACAAAAAAGTGATCTGATTTCTAAAGTCTTAGCAATATTATTTATCTGCTTTTAGCAATACGACAATGCTTCTCCTAATAATGTTATTCACTTTCGCCACCCAAAAACACATGAAGCGGACGAGGGCAAAGAGTTGATGGATATTGCCAAATTGGTGATCGGACACAGTGCCAATCGGCCACTGATCAGCTGCGGCAGAACAGCGGCGGCTGCGGAAGAGGAAGACAGTGATCAATACGCGGACGCGGAAGAGCCGACGCAAAGCGACCACCACCAACAGCAGCAGAAGAGGTCCCCGATCGGGATCCAGCCTGGATTTCCTGGGATCCCGATCAAATCGGGATTTTAATCCACCCAATACAATTCCGAATACCTATCCCATTTTTTTCGTTAAAATTCCGATCACTGATTGTCATCACTCTCTTCCCTTCAGCAGAGCATTTGTTGCAAATTGTCCTTCGGCAGCACACTTTCATTTTGCCTCTGGTGGAGGGGATGCGCCGAGACGAGCAAAATTGAGGGAATTTCCTTCCAGCGGCAGCGCGTACAGTGTCTCCTCATCTTTTGCTGGCAATGAGTGAGTGTTTGATTAGGTTTCATAAAGCGTTAATTATCGATCGATTGGATCAGATCACTCTGATCGTTGAGACAAAACAAATTCGATCCCTCTCAGAAGCAGCCATTCCGTCGTTGACTCAAGCCGCTACCGTTGCACGCCGACAATGTCCCAATTCTCGCCTTTGCCGCCGCCTTTGCCCTCAATGCCTCCACCGCCGAGAAGAAGCCAATGATCGGAAAAGGGTGCAGCAGAATGCTAATGATCAAAAATTACAGGATAAAAAATACATTTCTTTTTCGTAAGTAATCTTCTCTCTCTCTTTTTCTCTCTCCCTCGTTTGCACTCTTCTCTCTCTCTCTCGATTGCTCTCTCCCTCTCTTTCTCTCTCTCCCTCGTTCGCTCTCTCTCTCTCCCTCGTTCGCTCTCTTCTCTCTCGATTTCTCTCTTTTTCTCTCTCTCTCTCTCCCTTGTTCTCTCTCTCTCTCTCGATTTCTCTCTTTTTCTCTCTCTCTCTCTCCCTTGTTCGCTCTCTTTCTCTCGATTTCTCTCTTTTTGTCTCTCTCTCTCTCTCTATCTTTTATCATTGCTTTTGTTCGATACAGTGATTTCTCTCCAATGTGCATATTTAAAAGGCTTAATTTGTTAGGCCATAAATTCTTTCGTTTTTAAAAGAGAAATATTAATTGTTAGTCATTTAAGAAAAAACTTTAGTATTATATGACGATTTCCAATTTTAAACCCTTTATTAAAATCAAGTTGAGAAGGAATGCGTGTGAATTCTAACGAAAGCATCGGCTTTTTCAAAATTCATATTTATGCCCTCAAACCCAATTCAAATGGACAAAATGGCCATTCGTTGGGTTGGGCTTTGTTGCCTCACATGTCCCATGTGAACGGAAGAATTGGCAACAACAAATAACGTTGAAAATGGAAATGCAAAGAAAAAATTTTGACAAACATTGCCAAAAAATGGGATTAAAAAACCCAAACTTATCAATCATTTTCGACAAATTATTTTACACTGAATTTCGAACAAATCTGTAAAATTTCCAGTAATAATGTTTATCTGATATACGTTTATAACATTTAAGAATCTTTTTGATAAAAATAGAAGAAATGCTTGCCGATATTTTGAACATGTTTTTGTGAAGATAGAAATCTAAAACTTTGCAGACTTGTTCGAAATACGGTGTAGAATCGCGTACCATACTTTGTTACGGATAAAAAAAGGTACTTTTCCGTTATGGTACTCGAAATTTTTTTTTTAATTTCCCGCTTTATTTTAAAAATTTTCTTAAACATTAACAACAAAAAAAAAAGTGGAAATGGCTGGCCGCTGTGCAAATGGATCTTCTCGGTCAATCAAGCAATTCAAATCCCTTCTTTTTGCTCCACCGCGCCAGCAGACGCACTCGGAATTCGGCCATGCGATGGCCGAAATGCTTCAAAAGGCGCGCCTGGTCACTAGATAGTTGATCGCCCTCCTTGCACACCGAGAACGCCTTCAACAGCTCAATAACACCTGGAAAATGGACTATTAGTTTTATAAGTGTACACACTTTGCCACTTGTACAAATCACAGAGTAGGAGAGAGAGAGCGTAGGGAGGAGAGAGTGTGGCAAAAAGAGGAAGAAAGGGAGAGTGGGAAGTAACCAGAAAGATTTTCGGGAAGGAAAATTCGTTTCAGGGGGGGGGAATTGGTCGAACCGACTTTTTTCGCTGTAAAAAAAAGAAATTTTCTCATTTCGGGTGGAGGGGGAATTCCCCCCCCCCCCCCCTGGTTACGCGCCTGACAAATGAGTAGGAGAGCGAGTGGGGGAGGATAGTGAGTGGGGGACAGTGAGTGAGTGGGAGAGAGAGAGCGGTCTACTCATCAGACGATAAATCGTCACACCATTTTCCAGTCGTGTTGGCAAACCGAGCTTGCGCAGTTGTGGCTCCATGGCGCCGTGTAGTGATGCCTCCGGCGCCACTGGGCCGGCTGGCAGCAAAATATCTGCCGTCGCGATTGTGCCCGCACACGCAAATTCTGCTTCAATGTGTGTGTCGAAAAAGCTGAAATTTCCTTTCTAGGATGAAATTTTTTTGAATATTTTGGTACTTTTCTGTTATGGTACACCCCCCGAAAACTTTTTTTAAATAATTTTTTTAAGGCTTATTTTTAGCGCTAATATCGAATCCAGCAGTTTTTTTCTGTTCCGACAATATCGAATCCAGCAGTTTTTTTCCGTTCCGACGTCTTTTACGTGCGATACGTGAAATATCACGTGAAAAATGGTTGGTGCTGCAATCTCTGAAATACCCAGTGAAAAAAAACACAGTGGAACCCATCGGCAAATGATCGACACGTATCTCTCGGAATTTCTATGGCGCAGCGAAGTGAAAAGGCGTGGATTGGATGAATTTGAATTGCTGTTGGAACAAAATGCGAAATTGATGCCACCAAAATAATTTTTTTCAACACGTTTTATCACGTAAAATTTCATGTATCGCACGTAAAAGACGTCAGACCAAAAAAAAATTGCTGGATTCGTTATCAGCGCTAAAAATAAGCCTAGAAAAAAAATTTAAAAAAAAAATTCGGGGGGTGTACCATAACAGAAAAGTACCAATACTTTAGTGAAATTAGTTAAAGAAATGTTCAAATTTTCCTTTAAATTTATTTTTTATTAATTTCCTTCCCCATAATGAAGAAAAAAATTTTATCTGGGGGTCTTGGGGGAGTACGTACCCCGCGTACCCCGGTTAAATGACATTTGCAGGCCGGACATTTGCGGCCACACTTAAATCGGAGACATTTGCGATCCGACTTTTGCGGGCCGGACATTTGCGACAAATTTTGTTAAGGACCTTTTCGGACATTTGTGGTCCAAAAAAAGCCAGAATTTTCAGCCCCAGCCAAAAACGGACTTTTGCGGCCCAATAATTATTCCTTTTGTACATTTTGCCAATGTAAATGCCACTTGATAAACAAATGAATTATCCGTTTCCGGACCAGATATCTTTAAAACGCCATAACTTTTTTTTCTTTGTTAACAAAAATTCTACAAATTTGGTATCATTTGAAAGCTCTAAGGCTAAGCGTAAAAATACCTAGAAAATAAGTCATAAAATAAAATCGTGAAGAATCTGACTTTTCAGCAACTCCGCATTCATAACTTTTTCAAGAATTATTTAATCGCTTAGCTTCTTCCACTTATTAATAGCTTCTAAACCCATAGAGCTTTCGAATGATTGAAAATTTGTAGAATTTGGTTGACATCCAAAACCAAAAATTTGAAAAGATTTGCAGATTCCCTCCCCCCTCCCGAAATTTTTTCTGGATACGGACTTGGGTTTGGATCGCTTGGATCACAAACCCAATCAATTATTTTATAACCGCCCAACCTTTGCACATCGTTCGCTTTTGCATTAGTGAACATCAGTCCGCTCTGTCCCTTCAAAAGGGCGCTCACTTTGTGCAGTTCATTTGCCTGAATTTTTTTTTCTTCATGACAAGGCAATTAAAGACAATTTATCTTTAAAAAATCGGCACGTATTTCTCCATTGGATTTTTCACTTTTTTAAATGTCATGGTATTGCCAAATGGTGGGGGGGGGGGGGTAAACCTAGCCCTGTTCAGCATGATAGAATTTCGGGTAATACTGCCGATCGTTGCTCCCATTTTTTGAAAATTTTAATTTGAATAAACATGTTTTCAGTAGCGTTTCGAGGTCGCTGATCCCGAATCTGACATCCATTTTGCCTATTTACGAACCCCGGACCCGAATTCGAACCGAAAGTTGAAAATTCAAAAGTTTTAAAATCATTTTTTGTCTCAACTCACTCAAACGTACGAATTACTTCAAATACACGAAAGCAACAACTATTGGGGACAATTTCACTCGTTTTAAGTGATTTGAGACAAAATCTATCAAAAATTTTTTTTTGAGTTTTCGAGTTTTGGTTCCGGGTTCGGTATTGTGCGAAATGGATGACAGATTCGTGATCAGTGAACTCGAAAACCTACTGAAAACATGTTTATTCACAACTTTGAAAAATAAAAAAAAATGGGGGCAACCATCGGCAGTATTACCGAATTTCGAAAAGTTAGAGGAAAGTTTTTAAGACCAACCTGTTCATCCTGCTCGGTTTTGCCCAATGCAACGGCCATAATATTGTTTTTGGCGAAGAAAATGCGCGAATTTCGTCTAAAGTGTTGTCGAAGCTTTTGTAGGCGCAGCGCCTTGAACACATACAGAAATTTATAAGAAGAAACTGCCTGGCGAATCTAAAATTTACAATTGAAAATTAAGAAAACCAGAAAAAGGGTATACCTCATTCAACAGGCTCTCTTTGCCCTTGCGACCCCTCTTCTTCACTTTGGTAAGAGAAACTGAAAATGCATAAATATATAAGCGCACATGCATATTATCAAACAAATAACTGACCGATTTTGTCACGTTTCGATTTCGGCATTTATCCCAAGATAATGTGCAATTTTGATGCAGATAAGCTAATAATAAAAATTGGTAATAGTGCAGTTTGTTGCCCCCCTTTTTTGAAAAAAAAAATTTCCTAAGGGTTTTAGGGCCGTTGATCCCGAATCCGACATCTATTTCGCCTAAGTTCGAACCCCTGACCTGAATTCGAACACAAAGTCGAAAATTCAAAATTTTTCAGAAAAAATTTTAAGTTCATATCACTCTAATTTTCGAAATACTTCAAGTACGTAGAAGCAACATCCAAGAATGCCTATTTATGCTTTTTTAAATGATTTGGTAAAAAAAATATTTTTAAAAAATTTTGAATTTTCGACTTTATGTTCGAATTCAGGTCAGGCGTTCGAACTTAGGCGAAATAGATGTCGGATTCGGGATCAGCGGCCCTAAAAACCCCTAGGAACATGTGTTTTCCGACTTTTTAAAACTTGAAATTTTTTTTTCAAAAAGGGGGGGGGGCACAAACTACACTATTACCTAAAAATTTAGTTTTGTATGTTTATAACGATGATTAGAACTATGTCAGAAATTTGCTCGAGATGAAATTTTTAATAGGAATACATTTGTATGATCCAAAAAAACCGATTTTTAATACATAGTCTCTTTTGCGGTAAATATGTACGAAACGGTAGGTACATATATCCTTTTCGTTTCGGCCAATCTTTTCACTAAATCATTTTCAAATGCAAGGTACTAATTGCACGAAAACATCATCATGATTCATGAATGACGGTACGGGTCAACTCCGTCCCGCCAACTCCGTCCCAGCCGAAGTTTTTTGACCGTAACTTTTTTGTTTGTCATCCAATTTCTTCAAACTTGGTATCATTCGAAAGCTTTTTAGGTTTACAACATAGGTATAAGCAGAAGATAAGCAATT
>JAKKIK010002401.1:0-11374 GCA_024500135.1 Heterodera carotae
CCCCCCCCCCCCCCCTCCCCCCCTTCCTCCCCTCCTCCCCCCCACTCCCCTCCTCTCTTTTTTTATAAAATGCAGGCCAATGTGAAAAATTTGAACATTCATTCATTCATTTTATCCAGGTCGATTTCAAAAATTGCAATTTGTTTTACCTTTCAGGCAAAAAAATGATCGACGTAAATGCTTCAAATCATTAATGCGATAATAGGAGCGTGCAATTTCATTGATGACAGAATTATTTTTATGTCGAGATTGGATTGAGACATCATATTTAAAAAGTGACAAATTGCTTTCGGTCTGTGATCGACCAGCCAGTTCAGTTGAAGCAAGTTATACTAGGTTTTATGAAAGTATTTTTGAATCACAAGTAGGAAACGGCAAAACGATGCTTTCCTAATTATAACTATGGTAATAATGCCAACTACGTTTTTGAATAGAAAAGGCTGAAAAAATTTACTGTAATCTGAGTCCTCACACAAATATTCAGTCTAAGTGTAGATATTTGATAGCTAGCTTAAGATATTGTAGAAATAGTGCTAATAACATCGTTTTGCCGTACCCTGCTATCACAAGTGCTATTCCCAAAATTTCAATGCTTTCATAAAATCATTACAATTAACGAATGAAAGCATAAATGCCGTTTACCGCCGCTCGGCACAGCATGCATCTTCTCACTTGATTGATCACG
Organism: Heterodera carotae; assembly: GCA_024500135.1. Taxonomy (NCBI): domain Eukaryota; kingdom Metazoa; phylum Nematoda; class Chromadorea; order Rhabditida; family Heteroderidae; genus Heterodera; species Heterodera carotae. The sequence continues at coordinate 686 of JAKKIK010002401.1, forward strand.
CAATTTACTGCGCAATCTGCGCAGAGACAACAATGTCCGCAGCTGTAATTGTAAAAGTTGGCTGGTGCAGTCGTGCAGATCAAGCACTCAGTCTCAATGAACAGCTGTAGAGGTGGCACAATAGTTGAGGACGCTGCGCCGCTGCTGAAACGTCGGCTTTCCCGTAACTGCAGTCGAACATTTCTTTCATACTGCGCCTGCTGCATGCTTTGACGCTGCTGTTGTTGCTGCTGCTGCGGATCATGATTTTCGTTGTTTTCCTGCTCCTCCGCAATAATCTGCTCATGTAACTGATCGGCTTCTTCTAGCTGTTGCTGCACATGTTGCTCTCGTGCCTGCTGTTCTCGTTGTTGCTGTTGTTGAGCCTGTAGAAGCAGTTGTTGATGCTGATGTTCAATGTGTTGTTGTACGGCGCGATGGACCATCTCATCGCGCAAAAGGCGAAGGCGTGAATTATTCATGTGCGCTTCCAACACAGCACTTATCCCTGAACATTACCCAAAAATTTTACATTATTTATCAGAATGTCTAACCATTTTCAGTTTCACCATCTCCGGTGCTCGAGCCAGCAGCAGCAGCAGCAGTGTCTAAAAAATTCAATTAAATCGAGAAAATATAATTATGTCCAATACGATTTAAGCCGTTAGCTGTTCGTGAGCTCAACGGAGTCGATGGCACTGAAAAATTGAGTATTTATGAATAAATTTTTTCTCACAATTTCCGTTGTGTTCAGCAGCGGTGCTGGGACCAGCTTCACCATTATTTTCCTCTTTAAATAAAAATCATTAACCAAACTTAAAAATAAATTCACACCATTGTTCGCCGACGTCCCCTCCTCGTTGTTGACCCCTCTAGCTAGGGTTTGACGACGCCGCTCGCGCATCTCTAGGCGTCTACCAAGATGCGACAACTCCAAGCCTGCCATTGGAGAGTATCTTGCACGAAAGCGCTCGCCGCGATGCTGAAATAATTTAGCTTAGAAATATTTTATTAATTATTTAATTTTATAAAATTAATTTGTAAAATCACGTTGGTCATGTAACCCTCCACAGTCTCAATTCTCATCAAATTTTGCAGCACGACAGCCCGCTGGTCAACCAACTGGCTTCGCAACACAAAAATGTTGCGTTGCTGCTCCCTCATTGCTCTTTGCAGTTCGCGTATAGCGCTGGCAGCAGAGTCGGACATTTCAATATTTTTAATATAAAGCAAAAAATCGAAAATATATGGTGATCAAAGAAAAAAACAATTTTTTTAAATAAAAAATCAAAATAGGAAAGGTGATCAAAACCGTTGCAAACACCCCAAAATGCCGCTTTCCATTGGTTGTGCTCTAATCCCGCCCCTGACCACCGAAATTTGGACCACCAAATATGACCGTCTCAAATTTCCTCATTCAGAATTGGAAGAAGATTCGCGGGACGGGGGAAATTCTTGAGTTGTTGAACGTTAATCCCTTTTTTGGTTACCGCCTATTAACCCCAATGCGCAACAAATATAAACACTACGGGACTCCCCTTCCTTAATTCAAATGATTGGTCAGAAGGGCACCAGCAGATTTTTTTATTACTATGCAAACAACTAATTTTTGACAAAGATTTGAGGGCGTATAGTACAGTCCAAAATTGAATGATTTTATTTAATATAAAAATAGATAATGAAATTGATTAATTGAATCTTCTAAATGCATCTTTCCGTTTCGGCTTATTTCTTTGGCTTTAACGGTGCAAGTATATCGGTCGCACGGCAGTTGTCAATCGTGCACTTCTCGCAAAGTTCAAAGCTTATTAGGGCTCGACCATTGTTAGCAGCATATTTGCTTTTGTTGTACCATAATGCGGAAAGACAAGCTAAATAAAAAATTTAATTCGGTTTTAAATCGATCACTTACCTTCACACATACGATAAGTGAGCATGTATTTTGGGCGAAACAGTTTCCAGGATTGGGCATTGTATGTGTTTTTTGCCGGCTGGCTTGTTTCGTGTTGGTCATCGTTCATGCACAAATTATCATTTTCGGACATTGATCCAGATAGAAGAGGACTTTAGGTATTGTAATTTTTGTAAAATAAATGAATGAAATTAAAATAATTTTGGATTTTATATCCTCTAATGTTTGTTTAACCCAAATTCACATTGAATAGTACCAATTAAGTGTTTATTTCTTTTTTGAATTGTGGTAGTAAAATGATCAAATGAATTATTTCTCGGCGTTTACATTTCTTCGAGTTCCTTCTGCTTTCGTCTTAAGATTTCACCTCTGCGTCTATTTCTTTCAGCATAGAGACGAAGTCGCATCACAAGAGCCGGCGTGTATCTCGCACCAAAGAATCCACGAAGAAACTTAATGTCATGATCACTTTAATGAATATCCAAAATTTTTCTCACTTTTTTGGTATTTTCATCGATGAGTTCTTGCCACTGCTCCTCTTCATCTGGCGGTAATTCAGAGCGGCGTCTCGACCATTCGTACGCTTGTTTCGGCGTCCATTTTTCGACTTCCTCGGGCGATGGGTCTGTGTCCACTCGGTCATCATCTATAAAATTTGTGTTTTTTTTAATTATAATTAAAAAAAACCAGCTTGGGGTGGTTGACAATGCTTTGGCAAATTTTCGTCTTTGGATTGAGCGGACATTTTAAAGCAATAAAAAGTAATGAATAAAAATGGATAAAAATTTCAGATTTTATACCTACTTTTGTTTGTTTAATAACAATTGTTTGCCATTATAAATAGCTTCATTTTCAATCCTTTTTTCATTTTCATCATCTTCATTCACTTAATTTTTCATTTTGTCTCGCTAAACTGAGCACTTCACTTTACCAAATTTTGTAGCTTAAACAAAAAAATGGTCCTTTTGACTGATAAAATTGCCCAAATTTTGAATTGTCGCGTTACTGAGCTCCGTGATCGGCTAAACCACCCATCAGATTGCGCACGAGTGATACAATCACTGAATGGGCGAAAAGTTCAAACAACGTATAAAGATCGAAGTGGATTAAGCAAATCTTTTGCCTTTGGCGGTCTTACCCCGCAAGGAGCAGCAACAATGATGGCCTACGGGCGTTTGGGCAGGCCATTCAATGTCAATGTGGCCGCTCACTTTTACGTTCGTCACCGTATTAAATTACGACACCCGTTCCTACACTGCGTTGTGGAACGCTTTCCCGAAGGCCAAGAAGACCGATTTTATCCACTTGAGTTGTGTAAGATTGAGGATGGACCGATGGAACCGGACTGGCTTGGCCGAATATTTACCGAAATCCGAAGCGAAAAGAATAACTTTGACCAAAACGAAGACCAAACTTCAATCAACACTTCAATTGTGCATAATGGTCGCGATGAATGCAGTCAAAATGACGAATACAATTTTTGGTGAATTATAATTTTTCCTTCAATTTGTCAAGCCTCTCTCAATTTTATTTTTTATTTAACTTTCAAAATTGTCGCTTCTATCGCTTTATTTTGCATTTTTCCAGCCAAAACTGGTAACTTCTTAAGTTTAATATTTTCCAAATTGTATCTTTCTATTATTCTTTATTCATAAATCATTGGCAACATAACCAAAATCGAGTACACGATAGTCTTGGGAGCAAACAATTCCCTTCCCCACATAAGGTTTATATATCTTTTGGAGAGGAGCGGATGTGACTTGTCCCTCTTTTACAGTAGGACGGAGAAAGTTGGGATACAAAATTTGGATTGGTTCAGCTTTTCCAGTACGAGCAAATTTCAGAACTCGGTTTTTAAATGTGTCGAAGCAAAGTCCTTGATTTTCCGTCACGTCGTAATTCAATGTTATTCCTCTGAGCTTGAGGACGTGCTCAATTTCTTCAGTCCCTTTTTTGAGAAGTCTCAACCCATATTGCTTCGCACCACCGCTTACAAACTCCAAAATATCATGCTTAAAAATAAAATGTTATTTTTCGCAAAGATTTTGTTACATTTGGCAATTCGTTTGTAAATTGTCCCAAGTGAGGGCCGACTTTGAGTGGGTTGGAATTTGTTGGATGGACATAAATCAGCGAGTCAGTGTCTAAAATTTAAAATTTTAAAATAAAAATATAATTTTACCTGTGTATAAAAGTGTGCAGCCAGGACTTCTAACAACTTTTTGCATTGCTTTAAGTAAATGCAATCGTGCTGCTGAAGTGGTAAAGAGTGAAATGACTACATTGGAGCATGGGTGTTCCTTGATCCAATCCTTTTTCATTTGATAGCTGATCAATATCTTCTCCGGCGTCAGAAGGTCCAGACCAGTGACTTCGATTTTTTTATTGTCTAAATAGCACCCTAGCTCCGATGGGTCATCCGTAATCAGAGTTTGTGAAAGACCAAAATTACGAAGAGAAAAGCGCCCCCCTTAATAAAAATGTTTTAAAATTGGTTTGTTTTAAAATTCTTACATAAATTATTCACAGCCAATTTGGCGAGTGCTCTTTTTCCTTTGTTCGGTACCATTTTGGTTCGATCAATTTTGATGCCAAATTGTTCCCGACACTCGGCAATAAATTGCTCTTCTGCTTCGAAATCTCCACGAATTCGATCATCAAATCCGGAAGCATGCATTTTTTGTGCAACGAATTCGCTTATGTAAGGGCGAAATAGCTGGTTGTCACTCTTGTTGTATTCGAGAACACGCAACAGTTCGGTAACTCTATATCCCTCTCTCAAAGCCTCATTGAGCTAAATGCTTTGAATAAAAACCAAAGGCATACTTTTAAACCTCTAAAGATGTGCAGGTGCTAATCCATCCTCTTTGTCGGTCATTATGAGGACAACTGTAAGAGGACTTTACAGCACCGTTGGGGAACTTTTTGCAACATTTCATGCACAGCGGAAAACAAAGCCGATCATCCACTTTGACCGGTAAAACGGGGACATCAATTTGACGCGGCGGTATAACAAAGACTTTGAGAATTGCAAGCGGATATGGGTTGTCCTCGGGCCGAACCCAATCAACTTCCTCACATGGAACATGAAGAATGGGATGACCAACAGGGTAATGGGTCACAAAACTGTATTTAAATAATTACAATTAAATTTAATTTTTAAAAACTTTATGAATGGGTAGAGGCTGGTAAAATCATAGTAGCTTATTGTCTCTCCAGCTGCTACTTCATGATACAGCTTCAACGCTCCAGTTCTTCCACCCATGAAGCAATCACGGATATTGATTGGACCCCCATCGCCGGTGTACTCATCGAATTTTTGTCTCATCTGTTTATCTCGCGCCAACATTGACTCAATCTCGCATTGCCAAAATATTTCCACATTTGATACTTTGCTTAGGATAAAATCCATCCTTTTGTTATTCATCTCCCGAATTCGTCCAGCCGTTTTTCCTTGTGGCATAACCATGTTATCATCAGGATAACATTTTGAGCATGCGTGCCAAACGCATCCATGAATTTCAAGTCCTTTTTGCTGAGATTCAATCCAACCGTCCAAACGAAAATTTCCCACCCTTTAAGAAAATGTTTATTTCTTAGTTTTTTTCTACTTGATACCTTTTTTCGCCATGAACCGAAAAAGCATTTTGAATTCGGACTCCATGCTTTTCCGCATACCACTGCATAAAATTTAGTGCCAGGTCACTTTGGTTGTCACCGCAGCTGTCATATCCCTTCTCAGGCACGAGAGCCAGATGGGCAGGCTTCAAGTGATTTGTTCGAAAATGTTGCATGCAAGCAGATGCTATTGTGACGCATTGCCGGATTGGGTCAATGCCGCTGTGCGGCGTTTTGTAAGCCGCCCGATCTGCCTTCCCGTCTTGCCCCTTGGGTCGTTTTGACACTTCCAAAAATTCAGCCCGGAAGGCAATAAGTCCGGCCATCAAAATATCCACATCATTTTTACAGTAACTCAAATAACAAAAATTTTAGATTTAAAAGACCACACTTACCTGGCCAATGATTCATCCAAAAGAAAAGGCGTGTTTCTGTTTGCATCATACCATTTGTCAAAATCCTTTCGCTTTTCCGGATTCATTCCGTCTGCCAAATAGTCGGATTTGGATGGTAAAATTTGTTGTCCGTAATTTTCTGGCCGGTTCGCCAAATGTGGAAAAAATGGTTTGTCCTGCACTTCCAAGCCGAACATAGGGACCATTGAGGCCAAAGGACCCGGGACCAAATTCCACGAATCTCGAAATGTGACGTTTGGGTTCATCTTTTTTCTGCTTTTCACCTAAACTGTAGCTTATAATAAGCCTGTATTTTAAATATACCTTCATTTCAAATAATCTATTTCCTTTTCTGATCATAGACGGATTGAGTCCTTCCATGAACAATTCTCGAAAAACCAAAACCATATCAAATCTGCCGCCGAAATGTGAGTAGGCAATGGTGTCGTATTGCTTTGGAAGCTTGTAGAGGATCCATTTCACAAAGGCAACCAAGGGGTGCCGGTCGATTGTTTGTCTGTCAACCGCAGTTTTACGAAACGGCATTTGGTTAAATGTTATCGTCCGGTGGTAACCACAAATATTGCAAAATTTTCCGTGCAGACTTTCTTTCCATTTTCCAGAAGAAATACAGTCAGGGCAAGCGACTTTTGCGGTGATAAAGTTGACTTGATGTTTTTTTCTTTCCGGAAAATTGGGATCAGCTGGTGCATGTTGCATTGTCTCGAAATCGAATGTAACAAGTCTCCACCCTTGCGCTTGCTTTATCTTATTTGGTTCAAGAGGACGAATAAAACATCCGCGCTCAATTTCGTGAAAAATTTGACAGCTTTCACACCATCTTTCATGACATTTATGGCCCTAAAACACTTCATAATTTGGGATCAATCCGAGTAAAACCTCTCGTCCATTCACGGTGTTTTTACGAATATCCCATACGACACCACAATATTTGCATTCCTTGCTCATTTCGCAAAAATTGGAAGAAAGATGGTGTTGATAACAAGTGTTGTTAAAGAACATTTTATTGCAACCGGTACATTTTTGTCGGAATCCGTCAAGAGGTTTACACGGGAATGTGGGACCGATTTGAGAGCTTAATATAAATAAACGAAAATCAGTGGAAAAAAGAAAAAAATCACCATTTTATGCAGCGCGCTTTGCAACTGACCAAATGTCGTTTTGGTCTGTCGTATGTCGTTTCACAACTTAAACAATAGGGTCGTCCGAATAAATTTCCGCTTTTCTGGATGCCATTGAAATGATTATCGTCATAGTAAAGAAGAATCGGCACAACATAATCTTCCGGCCCATATTTAAATAAAGGCTTGTAATGTCCCATTGATCCGAAAACGAAAGCTTTAAATTTCCACTGGTCCGCAAATTTCTCTCCATTCCACCAATCAACAATCCGCGGCACAAAAATTTTTGCATCATAATTGGGCTGTCCAATTGGAGCATTCACAGCTTTAATCATTTCCTCTGTTTCGCGTTTGAACTTTCCCCGCATTCCGTCATTACTATGAAGATAATTATAAAATAGCTGGCGCGTTAAACCGCCAATTGCTCGGACCATCGTTGCTTGCATTGCATAAAAAAGGCAATAGTTGTCAGAATTTTGGATCTAAAGACAATTACCTATTAAAAATTGGTTCATTTAAAACCTTGATCAAACACTGTTGATGAATTTTATGATTGACTGGCGCAATCTTTCGCATCACCCCTCCTTTCAGATGTCTTTTTTCCGGCAATCCATTTCGATTAACTGTTGTTACAGCGACGTTAAAGGGTTCACCCCAAAGCGTCACCCCGTCCTGCTTCTTGCTTTGCGCAACTTCATTAAAACGATTGAGTATTGTGTTAATAGTGTCGGGAGTGAGTTGCCGAATAGGAATCCAAATATCTGATGTAAGCAGCTGGCTTGAAATGACGCATCCCAGATGAGTTGGTTCGACTCCTCTCATTCGGCTGTCACTAATCGCTTCGTCCAAGCAATGTTGAAACACTCCGATTAAAAGTCCTTCCGGATCGGCAGGGATATTTTGAATGGTGAAACTTGATTTATTTTTTATCCATTGGAACTTTGGGACGTGCTCAATTTCGGTGCTGAGCTTTTTCACATAGTCCTGTGGGGGTTTTCGTGTTGGAGATAGCTCATTGTACGGCTCACCAAGCAAGTTTTCGATAAAAAACCGACGTGATCGTTTAGATGGAGGAGGAGAGTTTTTAGACATTTTTTAAATTATCTATTCTAAATGTTGAACAAAGATAAATAAAAAATCATTATTATTATTATATAAATGATTGCCTCTGTTGAAAATTCTCATTCTCGACCGAGCGGATTAACCGTCACCCAATGCGGAAGGAAAGAGCAAAAATTTTATTTGCTCTTCTATTATTCTTGGTGGATTAAGATTGTCCATCCAATCATCATTCACCAACAATTCTGCCCAAGAGAATTCCACTCACCCAAGCGAATGACCCTCCAACCAATCACCCTTCGTCTACAGTACCGCGCAAGAGAATATTTTCCTTCAGCAAACTGAATTGGCTGGGACCATCATTCAACCAATCAGATTTTGCCTGCAGAGGGAAAGGTCACCCTTTATAAATTCGGTGCCTGGCACTGGGTGGTATTTATTATTTGTTTAGCCAACCTTCCACTCAGAGACTCAATCAGCCCAAATATAGGTCAATTTTTTATCGGAAAATTGTGAATAAAATATTTGACAAATAAATCAGGATTAGGTGAATTATCAAGTTTATAAATAAATTGTTCAAAAGAGAAACCATTAGACAAAAAATAGACAAAACAAATACAAAAATGTGCACATGAATTTGATACAATGGATTGATAGGATTTTTTATTGTAAATTATACCAGGAAAACCATTAAGAAAAGTTTTAACAATTATGTCGTTAATGGGAATTGATAAACTATCAAAATAAATCACTTTCTTGTTTAATCCATAAGCAAATATTGCAACCCAATGTGATCCTGGAAATTGATGAGGATCCAAGTTAACAATCAATGCTGTAGGGAATCTTAAATTGTGTGGATCGGGTAGTTGATCGCATGGGAAACACCCCAGGAATTTGCATTTCGTTTTGTCTGATGCCATCATAATTTTCGTAATTTGATTGCTGTCCATTGGGCTTATTGCGCCGTTCCGTAAAGGTGAGCTTCAACCAAAAAATTGAACGAAGCTGATAGATGATCAGACTGACAACCGACAAGGCAAAAAGAACGATCATTGCCCAACAAAATATGTGGGCATACACATTCGCCTCTTTTGGTAGCTCTTTGCAGAGAGGCACAAATGGAAAGTTGAGACTTTCATGCAAATTCTGTTGTTTTAGCGCATTAAGTGTAGGCGTATTACTTGATGTCACTATTGTTTGGTTATTCTGCGTAACGTTTTGTGAAATTTTGAATCCCAAACGCTTTTTCCACTCTTTATATTCAGGAATATCTTCGGTATTAATTCCTTCTTCTACAATTAATGAAAGAAGCGGTTGCAAAAGTGAGAAAGCAATTAAAATTGGTTGCATTTTTATAATTAAATGGTTGTGTCGGTGGCAATTGTCCGGTTTTTATCCAGAAAATAAATCGAGTCCGCCTCTCCCATAACAATTAACATTAAGCCTCCGTCAGGGACTGGATTACTGAATTTAATGTTCACAGCTGTGCATCCTTTTTTGATCAAGTCGAATAAGCCACCATGATCGTCTCCACTGTTCGTCATGTTGAAAACATATATACAGTGTGTAGAGCCAAATGAGTGGTAATCTATTCCATTCCCATAGATGGAATTGGTAAAGCCTAGCGCCTCCTGCATGTCATTGAAGGGGCGAACATATTTCCATTTTGCATAATCAAGGTCATAGGGGGCTTGTGGATAGGAACGACCATTTGCCACAATGCTAATCTCTCGTACATTGAAATGTTGGAAATTGAAAGGACTTCTTTTGCTATCCCCTACATAGTCAGAGTTCGCCACAAGCCCCAGTGTTATACGGCGTGGAATTTGGTCCATGAATAGATTAGCATTAAATTCGTAACGCCCCTGGCTTATGAATAGGGCTTTCATCATCGTCTTTCGGACCGGATAACGGGCCGGGTTCATTTCCAATTTTTTTGCCAGTTCAAGTGCCAAGCCATCCATTAAGCTAACTTTTTTGCAGTATAGCTTCAGTCCAACCACCTCAAACAAATACGGACGACCAGCTGGGTAATGTTCAACTAACAAAAACTTGCTGTCATGGGGTTGTATGGTAATATCAATTTCACAATGGTTAATCAAATATTGGGGCACGTTGAAAAGATCTGCATCGATTTTGGCGATATACTGTGCTGTTCGTCCCTCCAAAAAGCGTGCTCTTCTGTTTAAAAACCATTGTGCAGTTCGGTCTTCAAGATTATATCCGTCGATACGCGTATAACCAGCTGCATTTAAATGCGAGACTTTTGCTTCGGACGAATAAGACAGCTCGTGGGAAAGATATGTTTTGTAGGCCATAAGCGAATTTGAGTTGAATATTTCCCGCCCATTTATTGAAATTTTCATGTCACGCATGAATGTATGGCCGATAAGTTGTATTGGCACTACATGATCGGTATCGTCCACATCTGCCCATTGACTCCCTGTTGGTGTTGCTGTTAATTTTCGTATACGAAATTCTGTCATTAGGTAGCATTTGGAAAGGTCAATGTAATTTTGGCTAGAGTGTATTTTAAAATGGTACGGTGTATCGGTGAGAGGATTGCTGGGCAAAATTTCAAAAA
>JAKKIK010002402.1:0-11369 GCA_024500135.1 Heterodera carotae
GGGGGGGGGAAAGGGGGGGGTTTCCCCCCCCCCCCAACCTGAAAAAAATTTCTTTTTTCCCCCCCATTTTGGGAAAATTGGCCCAAACCCCCCCCCCCCCCCCCCCTCCCCCGAAATGAGAAAATGGTTTTTTAACCAATCCGCTTCCTCCCTAAATTTTTTTCAGGTTACGGGCTTGGGGAAACGGTATGTCTACGTATAATAGTATGTATAAAATTACTCGTTGAGAACATTAGGAGACAAATTTGGCGAGAATACGCGTCGGTACATTGGCTCCAACAATTGTTTGACAAATTGCTTAGAGAAAAAAAAAATTATACATCTAATCAAAATATCTTTATTATTTATTTATTCCTTTTTATTTTTTTTTTGTTTTTAATCCTTTTGGAAAATAGAGCCCCAGGGACCTGGTGTTTAGAAAAAGTGTTTGCCACTATTAGAGGAAATTCGATACAAGTATTTGTCGCAATTAATGGGCGTGGAAATCTTTTTGCAAGGGTTGGCGATGTGTCCAATTTATAATGTAATAAATTAATTAAATAATTACCCGCAAAATGCCAATTTTTGGATCGTTTCGAAGCAGCAGAAGGACAAGCTGTATATGGTTGTTGAACACAAGGAATGGCAAATAGTTGCGCTCTGCAGGCAAATACTCGGCCATGCGCAAAACAAATGCAAATGGCAGACGACCGACACGCGCAATTGTGAACGCGTCCTCCAACAATCGGGCACGGGTTGCCAACTGCAACGAAAAAAAAGACCAAATTTAAATTAAACAAAAAATAAAGTGGCAGTGTTGCCAAGAGTTGAGAAAAATCCCGGCTTCTGGATTCGTTGTCGAAAAAACTAGGGACAGACATTTTGGGAGGGCAGGGGCGGGGATTAGATGTAGGGTTTAACGGGACCGGGACTAGTCCCCGTTTTTTTACCCGAGACTAAACCCGGTCCCGGACTCGAAAGTCATATTTTTACGAAACGAAAATGTCAATAGAAAATATTAAAATCTTAGTATTGGTTATTCAATTAATTAAAATAATTTAAACAAACAAATAAAAATCTTTTTATTAATAAAATATTATTTAAAATATATTTCTCATATTGGTGATCACATAAACCATACTTCAATGTGGGTGTGATTGTTCAACAACGTGCAGATCAGTGTCCGATATGTGTCAGTGTCGTATTGGATACGGTAATAGCCGTGCGCATTCGCGTCGATCAGAACGCCACGAGGGACGTTCACTAAATGTTTGCCATTATCCGATCAAAAACAGTGTTAAAATTTCCATTTTTGGCTTTCATGCGCATTTAATCAGACTCGAATTTTATGTAGCGATTACCCGATGCATTCTCCAAAAGCCATACAGTTTCTTTGGACCCGTTTCTGTCAATGAAAAGTGGCACTTTCCATTTGGACGGGTTCGGCACCGCGGGCTGCAAATAGAAGAATTGTTCCTGATCAGCGATCAGCAGCGACGAATTGCGTGCCGCTTTCAGACTGATCAGCGGAAATCCTGTCTGATAGGTCCACGAGTCCATGAACTGCACATACAGTGAAAGATCAGTTCAGTACAATATTATACATACCTATATCATGAGATTTCTCTAAACGAAAAACCCTCCGAGGGGTCTATTTTGGAATGAAAATACGGTAATGCTGGATGATCAAAGTAACATGATTAAATTGATCCGGGGAAATGCAATCCCCCTCTAATTGGCGCCTCTCTCCTCTCAAGGGGATATTGACCTCTAATTGACGCCCCTCTCCTTTCAAGGGATATTGAAAAACATAATTGTCGCCACTCTCCTTCCACAAATCAATGGGTGTTGAAAAATAGAAGCCCCCCTCCAATTGACGCCTCTCTCCTCTCAAGGGGATATTGAAAAATAGAAGCCCCCCCCCCCCTTCTCTAATTGACGGCTCTCTTCTTTCAAGGGATATTGAAAAATATAATTGTCGCCACTCTCCTTTCGAAAATCAATGGGTGTTGAAAAATAGAAGCCCCTCCCCTCTGATTGACGCTCCTCCCCTCTCCTATCAATAAAATATTGAAAATATACGACCTGGGGCGTCTTCTGTTACACTTTTTTTTTACTTCTCCAAGTGAAAAGTTGACAATTGAAGACAATGCAGCAGCAGCAGCCCGCTGATCAGTTTGATTGTTATTTTTATCTTTATTTGTCTCCACCATCGTTGTGCTTAAATAAAAAAGTGCTTAAAAATTCAAATAATTTTGTAAGTACTTTTATGTGTATTTGGGCAAACAACCTCAATGCTTGCAGAAGGTCAGCGGAACGAGCATTTCTGTACGCAAACAAGCGGAGAAATGAACGCAGTCCATGCTTGAACATTTGGTCACCCACCTGCGACAATATATAAAGAATTTACAATGGAATTGTAAATGGACCATGGCAAAAAATTGGTAGTAATCCGAGCATTGTTGAATGAAAACTAATAGTTATGAAGCAAAAGGTCCTTCCTATGATGCATTTGGAGAAACTTATCACTAGAAAGAGGATTTTTAGAGATGAAAAACCTCCAAAATAGCTACTAAAATAGAGGCTAAACGTGCAAAATAAAGGTTAAAAATCGCAAAAAGGGCTCAAATAGAGGCCAAAAGTGGGAAAATAGTGGCTAAAAATTAGAAAATAACTCATTTTTTATGGTTGTACTTTAGCGAAAAAAAAGCCAAAAAAATTGAGTGTTTTTACTCAAAAATCGCCGAAAAATGCCAGAATATTGGCTAAAAAAGGGAAACATGCCAAAATAAAGGAAAAAATAAAGGGGCCAAAATATGTAGAGCACTGGGACTGAGTACGGAATCGAGTACCGGTACTGGGAATTTCCTGGTACCAAGAAATGCACGCTATGTATGGATGGATGAAAATGGATAACCGTTCGTTCGACCATGCGCAGTACGGCTGCCGCCTTCAGATATGTAATTCGGTCAAAGCGGCGTGCCACCTCGCGCACCGAGCCAATTTTGTAGCTGAGCGCATGCGCTTGGTGCGCGAGTTGGTCAAAACGGAACGCCTTCACGGTGTGCTCGTAGAACAGTTGGCTCTGCAAGAAGAGAGGACACCAAAATGGCCAACAAACAAACAATTCACATTTATATCTTATTCCCCTAATAGAAGCCCCCCTCTGGGGGTATAGAACTAGAGAGCGGACCCGTACCGGACCCGGCCCCATATTTTGTGCCGGATCCGTGGTACGGGTACGGCCATTTTTTTTTGAAAAACCTGTACTTACCCGTACTCGCTTTTGCTCGGATCTGTTAGCCGAATTCCCCACCCTGAAGTTTCAAATTTGGCAATAAAACACGCTCTCCACTGATGAGATAGCGCCCCCTCTAATAGAAGCACCCCTCGTGGGGACGGCGCTTCAATTAGAGAAATACGGTAGCTACAAAATCTTCTGTTTTTTGAATTGCGTTGGACAATTTTTGTATTTTCAAAAGAGTGGTGACAACAAACGAATAAACGAACTGTTCTTGCAGTAGAATTTTCAGCATGATCGGCCGCCTTCATGCCCATTATGGTGGCGAAGCCTTCGTTCAGCCACAAATCGTCCCACCATTCCATCGTCACCAGGTCGCCAAACCACTGATCAAATGAGGGGATAGTGTTACGATGTCAAATTGAAATGAATTCATTTAATTTAAATAAATGTCTAATTAGTATACTATGTAATTCGAAATTGAAAAAATAGGAACGCAAAATCGGGGCTTGCATTTTAATTCAAATTCATATTCGGATTGGGCCTTTTAAAATTTCAAATTTTTGTTTGGATCGGGCCTTTTAAAATTTCAATTCATGTTTGAATCGTAGTCTTTAAAATTTCAAATTCAGGCTTCGCGCAGCAACAATTTCCAAATATGCAATTAACATTTTTGCTGCCTGACCATATGCGCTATTTCATGTGCCAACACATCAGTGATAAATTGTTGCTCCCGCTTCGCCTGCACTCCTTCACAGTACACCAAATTCTGTTGTCGGGCAATGATCAGACCCCAATTTTCCATTGCTGCCACACGCAAAAATGGGACGCCAAAAATGTCTGAAAAATAAACAAAGATTTTGTGTAATTTTTTTAGTTCCCTCCCTTAGAAAATTCCCCCCCCCCCCCTCTCTGAAAATTTCCACCGTACCAAGCTTTTTCAATGGGTACGGTGTGCCAAAATAGTCCTCAAGGTACTCCAGCGAACGGACAGTGACTTCCAGTGCGTGCTCGGTGTGCGCAAGCTTTGATTGTTGCACCCAAACACGAATCTGAGTTACCAATTAGTTGTAGTAAGTAAATTGGCATTATGCCAAAATGTGCCAACAATGTATCTCTTCTGCATCCGTAGGCCCGGGATCCCGGCCGGTCATTATTTTGTGTACACCTTAGGCGCCACGGTTTTTTTTTTGCCGGGACATCGATGCCATGCCTGGTATAAGTTTGGATAAACCGTGAGGTTTTTGGCCAGAGACCACCGCCATGTCCTTACATTGGTCGCAAGGATAACATGCTTAAAACTCCAGCAACTGGGATCCTAACGGCAATCCCGGCCAGGGATAACTGGGATCCCGGCCCAAGATAACTGCGCCCGGACCGGGATAACTGGGACCCAGCCCGGAATAACTGGGATACCGAACCGGGATAACTGAGATTTCGGCCCGTGATAACGGGATTTCGGCCTGGGATCCCGCCTTTTAATTCCGGTTCCCCGCTTTTATCAGACATTACTGTATGTATGCTACGCAAATATTCATTACCATAACATCCTTGTAGGTGATTTGCTTGTGTTTAAAGTCGCTGACAGTAAGTGCCAAAAGGTAGGTTGCCATTTTGGGCGTCCGTTCAAACAGACTCAAACTCCAACCTCTGGAAAAATGTGCTTTTTAGACAATTATTGACCCTATTTCGATATTTGATTCTCCAGGAATTTTGTTTGTATGTACCTTATTTATCTTCCTGTTACCCTCAAAAGAGGGCTTTTTTGGGGGAGGGGGCAGGCTTATTTACAACACTTAGCCAAAAAGGGCACTCAATTAGAGGGGTTTTTTATAGAGAGAAGACTTGATTTTTAACCCATCTCAGGTGGGTGGGTTGGGGCTCTATTGAAGGGGTGAGGGCTTTATTAAGGGGGTTAATTAGACCGGTGACTGAATATAAGAAAATACCGTATTTATAGAGGGGCTTGAATATGGAAATACGATAGTAAAAATAATCAATATATTTTTTCCGACCTTTCCACCCTTCTGAAATGGGCCAAAGGCGCATTGGACAGTACGGTAGTGCCTTCAGGATGTTGCACAGAAATTGAGAAGTCCGCCTTGAAGTTGGGCTCATCAAAGCATGGCAAAAGGCGTCGCGCATCCAACGGTTGCATTTGCGTGGCGGCCAACAATCTGACAGATGTTAGGGGAGCATAAACCAGTGATGCAACGGGTTGAGAAAAAGTTCGGGTTTCGGGTAGGGCATTTTGAAAATTTCAAATTAGGGTTTCTGGTCTAGAAATAGGTCGGGTTTCGGGTTTGCATCACTGGGACAAACCCAACCAGACATTTTGTAACCTTTCAAAATACATATAAACAGAGTTCGATGAGCCGAATCTTCGTATCGGCTAATTTGTCAACAATGCCAAAGTTGAAAAAATTAGGGGCACGACCGGGTTCATTCTTGCCAGTCGGGGAAAATTTTGAAATATTTCTAACTTTGCCTACCGAATTTCGCCATTTTCGCTGGGGTAGCTGCCCAAAAACAAGCCGCCTTCATGTGCTTTCCCAATGTTTGCTGTATAATCCATCTCTAGCACATATTTACGACCGGGCAACAATGCCTTTAAATGTTCAAAAATAAATATATTTCTATTAAAAAAAATTTTTGAATAAAAATACAATTTTTCCTAGATTATAGCCCCTGGTATAAAATCAACGAGGATTTGATCATGCCAAGATATTCGTCTGTGAAATTATTCAACAATTATTGGCATTTGTTGCCTTGTCCAGCTTCAGCTCCAGCAAATCGTTGCCCCCGGCAAGTTCCTTCCAGCCGATCACCCGGGGGCTTCCCGGCGGCTGACGCATTTCGTCAGGCCAAATTGCCGTTTTGGCGTGCTCAATGCGCAATGCCTTTGCGTGCAGCATCAGCACATCTGTTGGCGCTCGGCACAACAGTAGCAAGCGCAAATTGCCGTCCACCGTCAAATTTTTGGTGCCAAAATTGAGCTGTGCGGGGCGATAGGGCAGGTACACCTTTTTTGGGGACAATATACCTAATCGATGTGGAGACAAATGGTCGAACTTTGCAAAATTGAACCGTGAGATTCCTGTATTAGAACCACCAGGGACCACTTTTTCAAACACATTCTTAGGTGACAATCTTTCAACCCTCCCCGAAGGGCGGGGGCTCTATTAAAGGGGACTCAATGTAACACCCTAATATAATACAATAAGTTACGACGACTTATCCACGAGAGGACGACAAACTGAAACGACATTGCATACACCGTAATTCCTAAATTAAATCCTCCCCCTAAAATAAAACCCCCTTGAAATAAAGCCCCTCCCCTTTAAAAGGAGTTCGAATATAGAGCCCCCCTGAAATAAATCCCCCAAATCACGGGGGCTTTATTTTAGGAATTACAGTATATGAGAGAGAAATGTTGCCCCTACTTTAAGATGGAGTTCATAATGGATGGGCACAACATCGGTGGGCAGTCGAATCAATGGGTCTTCCAGCAGTGCGGGATGTCTGTCAAGCCTTGAAACTATTTTTGGTTCAGGGGTCACATTTTAAAATTTAAAAAAAAATCAACAAATGGTCACGTATCAAACGAGGGAGGGCAATGTATCAAAATTAATTTTTGATATTGTAGCGGCTTAATTTTCTTGATTTTTTTAAATTTGAAAATGTGGCACAAAAAGAAAAATACTAACCCCCCCCCCCCAAAAAAAAATGCCTGCTGACTTATCCGTTCCAAACAATTTTGTGGTCGAGGACGGGAGCAGCAAAATGGAGAGCAGCAGCACAGTGATGGGCACCAACGGCATCAACAAAATGACGATGATGCGAAATGAGCAACAGCAGTGGCACCATTTCGGGGGCAAATGCCGTCGTCGTCTCCCGCCTCCTCCTCTCCCGGCTGAGTCCGGCGCCGTTTCGCGGTCTTTAAAAAGCATTAATAAACAAATAAAATATTTTTTTCCAATTATTGTAAAAAGTTTAGAATTATGGCATTCCCTTTTTTTACGAATTCTGATCTCTAATTGAGACATAATTTAGCGGTATTCGGGTGATCAACACCATTAATTGTATCATGGAATTTTCAATACATCGAAAAAGTTAAAAAAAATATATATGTGTGTGCCACAAAAATAGAATAATTACCGCTTTCCTATATTAAAGCCGCTTTAATCCCCCCTCACCCTTTCCCGCCTTACACTAACGCCCATCTTTTGAGAGGGGTTGGAAAATAAAGCCTGCCCTCCAATAGCGGACACTAATTTTGTTCTTGAAAAACTCATTTAGCCGAATTCGAACTCGGTCGAATTTCGAAGAATTCGGCTACAACATGTGTATACTGTATAGGAGGACGGCATTTTGCATTATTTGCTTGCCCGACTGATGACTATTACCGGTGATCACTGATGTTGTGGTGCAGCACTCTTCGCTGTGCCGTCGTACAATCATCACGGCACATTCATTGACAGTTGTTGAGGAGGCAATGGAACAATTGAAAGTGGTTGCACTGGCACGTCTGTCAGCAGTGCCGGCTGCACCGCCTTGGGGGACAACACACAATATTTGTTTTCTTATTTGGTCGGCATTAATTATGTATATGAATCGGAGACAAAACATTGAAAACCAAAATAAAAAACAAATATATTGTCATCAATACAAACCAATGCCAATAGAGAAAACCAAGTTTATTTGTCAGAGGTATGACTTGTCCCAAATAGGGAGCTGAAAACTGATTATGGATTTTATGCCAATTGTTCGAATTCAAGTCCGGGATTCGAAATTGGGAAAAATAAAAGTCATATTCAAAAAAAACTCCTACCTGAAGAAATAGAAGAAGCAGCAGCAGATGATGAACAAAGTGCTGCTGTTGGTGTTGTTGCAATTGTTCTCGACGAGTTGGCCGCGTCCAGTGGCATTTGTTGGTGGTGCCAAAATGGTGAGGGCGGCAATTGTTGAAACATCAATTAATTTGTTGGCACTCCAAGGCGGACGGCGGTCGGCCGGTGAGAATGAATGGCACAAAAATATTTGTGAGGGGGAGGGGCGGGAGGAGAGAGAATGGGGTGCCAAGGGGAGGAACCAATTTGCATTCCAATTGCCCCTCGGGGGAAGGGAAACATTGTTGAATAAGCGGGCCGCCCCGAGTCAATTTTATATGCATAATTTAGCCGCTAGAAGACGCATCCCTCCGCCCCCCCCCCTCACCACTCTTCAATGGCCTCAATGTATATGCATGATCGAATTAGCATGCCAATTTGGGCAAAAACTGAGGAGAACGACGGCGGTCGGAGGGATAAACAAATTTGTGCCAATGCCAACGAGCGCCATCATTTGAGTAAATACAATAAATAGTCATACAAGTGATGGAAATAACCCGAATAAAATAAAATTAGTAAAATAAAATAAAAATTTGGTTAGAATGAGATGATCTGATTTGAAAGCGATCACAATTTGTCGAGAACAAATGAAACAACACCAGCAACAGCACATTGTTTATCATCTGCTGCTGCTACTGCTACTACTTCAAGTAGAAGATTTTTTTTGTCCGATTCGAACAAAAAGTCAAAATAAAAATGCATTAATGATTTTATGACAAAAAAACCATGGAATGGCTGCTCTTGTCTTTTATTCGCACACAAAGCATTTTAAATAAGTAGGTATGTAATTTTGTGATAAAACTTTTTAATTTTCTACTTTTTGTTCAATTTATTTTTTATTTTTTGTTCAACTTCGGGACCGTTGGTTCTAAGTAAGACGAAATGAAAATGGCCAGAAAAGGCCCGAAAACAATGTTAAACTTCGAAAAAATTTGGCCTAAATTGAGGGGGGGGGGGGAGGGAATCAAAGGTTACCATTTTCCATGAATTAAAAATTCTCAAGACAAAATATTCTTGCCAATGTTTGTTCTCATCTCCCACCTTGGGATAAATCACACCTCTGACAATACTCTTGGTTTCTAGCCCCCCTTTTTGAAAAAAAAAGTTTCAAGTTTTAAAAAGTCGTAAAAACATCTTCCTAGGGGGTTTCTAGGGCAGCTGATCACGAATCCGACATCTATATCGCCGAGGTTCGAACCCCGGACCAGAATTCAAACAAAAAATCGAAAATTCAAAATTTTTCTAAAATTTTTTAAATTTCTATTCACTCTAAATTTTTAAAATACTTCAAAATGTATAAAAGCAACAATCAAGAATGCCCATTTATGCTTTTTTAAGTGATTTCAAAAAAAAAAATTAGAATTTGAATTTTCGATTTTTTGTTTGAATTCTGGTCCGGGGTTCGAACCTCGCGATATAGATGTCGGATTCGTGATCAGCTGCCCTAGAAACCCCCTAGGAACATGTTTTTACGACTTTTTAAAACTTGAAACTTTTTTTTCAAAAAGGGGGGCAACCAACCATCCATAGTATTACCGGAATTTTAATTGTTGGTTCGAGTTCGGGGTTCGCCTATCCCCTAAAGCAGCAAAAAAACTGGAGACGAGTCGCGAGAGATGAGCGAAGTACACTTCTCTGCAAGGCATACTGTCTCTCACTCTCATCACAAGAAGATTGTCACTCACCAACAAATGTTTTTTAATCTCTGCTCTCTCTTAAGGCATACCATTTCTCGGCTAATGTTCTTTTCTTTATCTACTTTTCTCTGCCTCCACTGGTTTCTCACTGTTCAATTCTTGTACATGTCATCCTACTGTCTCTCAACTGCCAATGTGTTTATCTCTATGCATATACCTCCAATGTGTACTGTTCTCTGTTGTTGTGTACGCTTAATTTCTTCGACTCTGGCACTAATCTATATTTACATAATCCTTATTGATTACATGTCGGTCAGACTTTTTGCTTACCTACATGTTGTTCCTCTTCACCCTCAGATTCTGACCTTTCATTTCATTCATTCATTCATGTGCATTCATTCCCATTTCATTTTTCTGTCCAAGTGGGGATGAGTCGGGTTCATTTGCCATCCAATATTTTAAAGTTTTATCAAGTTAACTGAGTTCATAAAGGTGTTTTATGATTCGGAAGCACAAGGTTACAAAGTATATATATATATGTATAATCAACAAGCTAAAATTTTTCGAAATTACTGGTTTTTATTTTGTCTTTTATTTGATAGCCTTTTCGTTTGCATAAGCGCTGTTTTGCTTACACATAGCTTCTAAGTGTACTGCTTCGAATTATATCAAATTAATAGAACATTGGTCAATGAAATTAGGATCTATTCCAAATACGACATTTACTAATTTAGGTTCTCTAGCTATCCACATTTATTTTTTAGTATTTCTTGCAAAAACGAGATGGCATTCGAAAAAAACGACATATACCTTAGTGGTTATAATATCGCCGCGGAATATGTTTTCGGCAAATTGTTTGTCCCGGCTGGAGTCCTCTCCAAGACAAACACTGACATTCAATTCCCAGACACTGACATTCAATTCCGTGCTTCTGATTTGACCAATATCGGACAGATGTAAGTTATTTTGGTTGATGTTCTAATAAGCTGATTTAACTTTGTTTATTTAAGCAATTATGTCTTGCCAATGTCAGATGGACTTGTGAAGGTCACAGCGACCAGTCACAACAAAGAGGACGCTGATCATATCATTGCTCAGCTTGTCCTCTTCGAATGGAAAAATGGCGATCAAAAAATACTTGAGGTGAATACCATAGTTTTGGCTAATTTACTATTTTTGATTCAAATCAGTATAGGTGTTAATCTCCTCATTTTTCAGATTACCAATTTGTCTGCAAATGGTTCCAGCGCCTTTTATGGATTTGACGACGAAGACGGCGTTGAACGTCAAGTGCTCGTTCGTTTGCTTAAACCGCGCATTGAAAAGTGACGCCTCAAAAATTGAATCTGCTTGTTTCCTTTTGCAATTTAACATTCAGTCCATGTGCGCCGCTTGGGCCTAAAGACAAACTGTATTTTGTTGTTGGTCCGGAGCAGAACGAAATGGTGGTGTCATTTGTCTACATGTGCGCGATCTCTCCAATAATCCGTGACCATTTCGACAACACCGCTGAGGCTGAACAGCAGACTAAGCGCAGTTACACGGTTCCAGTCAAATGGACTTTAGACGAACTTTCGACTTTTATGCTTGCCGTCCACCATCACGTCACGCCCAATCGTACGT
>JAKKIK010002403.1:0-11366 GCA_024500135.1 Heterodera carotae
AGGAGTTGTGCTGTTCGAGAGTCTCGATTCGAGAAGGAGTTGTGCTGTTCGAGAGTCTCGATTCGAGAAGGAGTTGTGCTGTTCGAGAGTCTCGACTCCAGAAAAACCTTTTCTTTTTGTGTGGGTCCCGATTCCCGGGATCAAATCTCGGTTTCGGTATCGGAAAATCTCGGTCTCAAACCACATCGCACAGGACATTAAAAACGACAAAGTAAAAGTTATCAGGAATGGGTGGGGGGAGGTGGTCTGTAAAAGTGAGGAAAAACATGATGATACTCCGACCCGTTTACTAGTCGAACTCGTTCAACGCCGACTCATACCGCGACCTCTGTTATAACTTATAACTAATAACTATCTGCACTCGCTTGTAAAATAGTACGAGTCGGAGTTGAACGAGGAGTGGAATCGTCAAGTACGAGGCGGGGTTGAATGAGTTCGACCAGTTTGAGTCATCAGGGTCCCGAGGTCAAGACTCGGTTTTTGAGTATTCATAAATTTTTGGTCTAGAACAGCACTAACTAGGAAATAAAAAGGGTAATAATAATTCGAAAAAATAAAAGTGAAAGAGTTGTTCGATTTTTCCAACAATTTATAGACAAAAATCCCGTTCACAAACCAGCAGCAGAGGGACGAAACGGACAACTCAGTCTGAGCCAACTGTAGTAAATTCATTCGATATAACTTTTTTTAAGCATTCTTTATTGTCTAGCTTCTGCAAATTAGTAAATTTGCAATTAATAGAGCTTTCGAATGATAGCAATAATGTGCAAAATGACAGCCGAACAAAAAAGAAGTCCCAAAAATTTGTCTTGGGCTGAAATGTCCGTAACTTGACAAGAAACTTCAAAAAATCTTGTATGAATTCCAAATATGGAAATCTTTTTTTTTTTTTACTTCCAGTCCGAGAGTCGCCCCTTCCGCTTGTGCTGTCCAACTCATCTTTTTTTTTGTCTTGACCAATATCGTCGACGAAAATGGAACCACACGAAAGCGGATTATTTAGACTAGAAAATGATTAAGTATAGGCTTAGTGATTGAACCTCCTCAAAAAACTATTCGTAAAAAGGGGCTAAAAATTAACCATTTTTCGTCTTAGCCATTATTTTTTTGCGTAAAGATGGTTCAGCTCTTGAACACTATAATTGAATATTCAGGGTTAAATTGAAGCAGTTATACTGCGGTTGACACTCGGACCGGTAGTTTGTTCGGTTGATGGTTCATTTGATGCCATTCCCAGTTCCCACCTGCCTGAATTGTTATCAGTTCGACAAATGCGCGTTCAATAGTCAAATTCTTTATTTTACGTTTTTGCTATTATTTAGATTTAATTAATCTAAAAAATGACGTCGACTATGGAAGAAGAACTATCATTTGAGGATGAAGATCATGATCCTGCCTCGAACGGAGCGGTCCCAGCCGGATCAGTTTCAGTCACAATGTCGGAAGATAATGTAATCAAAAGCAAAAACAATAAAATATCAAAACTTCTATTAGTTATGACATTGGCATGTCTTGTCTGAATTATTTGGTCGGTCTTCCTGTGTTTGCGCTTCAAAAATGACCCAACAAACTTAATGAACCGAAGTTAGAGCTGGGATTTGGCTGGCCACTAAAAAAATCTGTTACCAAGGCTCTAGTTGTACATCGACTAAGGCCCACACCTTAAATTTGCGGTGTCTATTTTTAGTAAAGTTTTTTGGGACCATTTGTTGCTTGGTTTTGTCTGTACATAATAGTTTTCACATATTCTGTTTAGGATTTTGATGACATCAACGAGAAACTGCTTCAAATTGAGCAAGAGGCACAAAAAATTCGTGAAATGCAAAACGAAATGGAGAAGCAGTTCCAGACGGGCACTGCGGGGGTCGGCAACGGCAGTCCGGTGGTGCCGAATCCGATGTCTATTGAGGAGAAACAGTTGGTCGATGCGCGTTCCATCTATGTGGGAAATGTGCGTGCCCGACACAAATCAGCAGATTTGATTAATTTAATTTGCGAAAAAATTGAGCGCTTTTTGGAAAATTTGACATTTTGAGATGGAAAACACTGACTGAAGATTTGGCACAAAATTTAGATGACTTTGCGGGAGGGGGGAAGGGGGGTAGGCTTTTGACCACAAAAAATTTTTCTATCAAAGACCGTGATTCTTTTGACTCCATCAGCCAATTTCAATTTTAATCAAATAATCTGGTGCCAATATTCTTTCTTTCCTCATAGCCATTAATGGTTAATTAGACTCGCAACAAAAAAAAATTTTTTGGCGCTCCAATTCCTGATGTCTCAGGAATATACAATTTTATGACTTCCTGCTGCTGATTTACCTGTTTTAAAACCAATAGGTGGACTACAGCGCAACGCCGGACCAATTGGAGGAGCACTTTCGCGGTTGCGGTGCCATCGAACGAGTGACCATTCTGACGGACAAATTCACTGGCCATCCAAAGGGGTACATTTTTTGTTTTTGTTAAGCTCAATAAAAGGCTTCTCATATAGTTAATTCTGTTAATTCTTTTTAATGGACATCCGAAATTACTGTCGTACGGAAATTGATACGGTTTATGAAACATATGCAAAAAAATTCAAACCGACCAGATATTATGCTGAACTCTTTGCTTTGCCTTATTTTGAATTGCTCCGAACCCTGAATTCTATCGCATTTTTTCATCCAGTTCGAATCCCTTTCCGATTTCGAAATCATTGTATTTGGTCCAAAATTGGATTCATGTGCAGTATTTTTGGGTATTTGATGAGTTACCTCCACATTTAACACCTCATTTTTTTAGCTTTGCCTACATTCAATTCGCTGACGTCGAGGCGGTGAACACGTCCACCTCGTTGAATGACTCGCTGTTCTTGGGCCGCCAGATCAAGGTGGTGCCTAAGCGTACCAATGTGCCCGGACTGTCCACTACTAATCGGCCACCGCGTGGTGGACGCGGGCGTGGTGGAAGCGGACGCGCGCGTGTTATCGTCAAGTATATCTATCCGGGCATGCGCTCGCGTGGACGTCCTCCCAGGTTGGCTGGCCAATTTCGAAAACCACTCCAAGTTTAGGAATTATGAAAAAATATACAATTGAAGTTATTTATAAGAACGGTCCCTGCCCTAAGTCTTGGCTGGCCAACTTCGAAAAAACTTTGTTAACACACAAATTTATACATGTTGTAGTCGAATCGATTTTCAGCGGAATTCGAATTCGGCTAGCCGAGTCCGACTGAATATTTGTTCTTAAATGTTTGCTCTAGGTTTTGAACATGTCGAATCCCTGAAAATCTCTTTATTTTCAGACGGCGCGGTGGTTTCTACGCACCCTACTGACGAGGCTGAAGAAACGGCTTCCTGTGCTGATTGATGGAGTGCGGCTGTTCCCCTCATTTTTTTTGTGCAAGCGTTATATGTTTCCGGAATTTGACACAAATAAAAAGTGCACGCAAAATTATCCAAATTTAATTATTGTCAACAAAAAATAGAGAGGAAAAGGCTGCTAGACAGCAAATGTTTTTTTTTCTACCTAAACCTTCCCCAAGAAGAAGGACATTGGCGCTATTAATTGGAAGAGCTAGGGTTTGTTCATGACCGCCGACACCGTTTTGTGAAGGCTTTAGGTTCAATTTTTAAATGGGACGATCGTTCCTTTAAATGGCTTTCTATGCTTTTTGAAAACTTCCTCTTTTTTTGACCTTGCCATCCTCGACAAATTTGTTCGGGGATTTTTTTTTGTCCCCGATCCCCGACATCTTGTCCCCGAGGGACGGAGTGCAAAGCGGAAACAAGCCTATGTGGTTCAGGATGCACGCAAATTTCATGGACGAAACCCTCTGCAAAAATACCTCAACTAATTAAAATATTGCCAACTTTTAATTTTCACATTATTTATTGGGTTTTAAAAACCCTAATGTGGAGTCGGTTATGTGTAATCAGATTTTCTTAGTGTCGAATTTTTCTGTTTGTGACAGATTTTCCGTTGGTGTCGGAAGCGGATTTTCCAAAGTCGGATTTTCAGAGAAACCCTTATAAAACGATGATGAATGGTGGTTAAACAATAAGCAACAACACAACCACGCATATCCCCTGCTTCCCCCTCCCCCATGCTGTTGCTGGCTTATGTGCTACGGGTTCCGCCGATGGAAAACGCCCGTCCCCCCATCCTATCCAATAAAACAAATTAGCACTATGGGTGGGTGGATGGATATGGGGAGATGGATTGGATATATCCCCCCCTCGTCCCCTCCCTCCTCTCTGCCCAAATAGCTGGTTTGGTCGGTCTCCTGCCGCGCAAGGGAGAAAAGGAAGTCTCCCTCCCTGCCTCCCTCACACATTTTTTTTTTTTTTTGATGAAGGATTTTCAATTGATTTTGCCTTGAGGGGGCAATGACAAACCAACCAACCCCTCGGGGGTCCGGCGGGGAGACGTCAGTGGGATGGGGGGGGGGAGGGGGAGCAGGGGACACTTTCACTCTCCTTCAGGGGAGGGGAGGGAGGCGCCAACCCTCTTCATCCGCTTCTCCTCCCTACTACTGCCCAAATACCCCCGCACCGATCTCTCTCCCTCCCTCCCCCCGCCCTCCTTAAAATTGGTGAGGACGCACTTTGGAATGCCTCCTCCGCAAGCGTCCTCGCCGAGGGGGGGGGCACACATTTTTGGAGAGAGAGAGAGAGAGTGGAAGGAAAGTCAGAGTCGAAAACTGTTTTGTTCCACGCTCCTCCTCCCCTCTGGGGCAATTTAATTGCTGGGATGAGACGATTAGTGCCGCCACCGCCCGCCACTGCCTGCTTGCTGCTTTTTTTCGGGGAAGACGGGAAGCGAAAGCAACAAACACAAGTCATCAGTCAGAGTCATTGCTATGGGATCGCGCGCTCCCCGCTGCGCGAGGCGCCGGAGGCGAAATTTAGTGTCCGACCGATCGGAGCGGTCCGTCCCATCCCCGCCCCGAAGCGAACTAAATACACTCTCTCTCTGTTTCATCCCCAATCAACGGGGAGGATTCACTTTCCCCCGGGTCATCCAAATTGGCTACCTACCTCTACCCAGCCAGCTAATTTTCTCGCGCGATCAAATTCCGTTCCGTAATTTTTCTATTTTTGTTTGTTTCAAATGCATATGAGAGGGTGCATGCCATGAGAGTCACACTTTTTGCCAATATGCTTGTTTAAATTGATCAAAAATGCCAGATTTGATTCTTTAAACTGATCAAAAAATGCCATTTTTAACTAATTTATTGTGATTACGCAGTAGTTTGGTCAAATATTCTGATCACCACCTGCGACTGATCATTTTATTTAGTCTGGGAGATTTGTCTTGATGGTGCGGCATTTGTTCATGCAGTGCTCGAGTTCGAATCCGGTTGGGTGGGCTCAGCAAAATATGTAATCCACACATTCCAATCATCCCCCATCGGGGCGATAATCCCTGCCCTGCCCTACTGATCACCGCAATTTTGATTGAGCAGGGAATTGGGTCGCGCGCATGCCATCATATAGGTACTTCCGAAATTTAGGATTTTGCTTTCGAAATCCTAATCTCATGTAATTCGTACCCAAAATTAAAAGTGTGAAGTGTCTCTCTCTCTCTCTCTTTCGCAACGTGCCACCCAAATGTCGCGCCGCCAAATTCCAATTCAAAATTCGGGGTCAATAATTTGAACCCTTCCCCTCTAACCCCGAAAGGGACGTTTAACTTTGATCAAATACCTATATACTCTTCATCACCACTATTATGCATCCTCCTCTTCTCCTTATCCGGCGATAATTTATTGCATTTGTGCCCCCGGGGGCACATTTATCGACCCAACCGATCCCTCCCCGGCTCAAATCAACGCGAAATCCCCCATTACGCCCGGCTCCCTCCTCCACAACGTCATCAGCATAAGCATATCCCATCAGCAGCAGATGCCAGCAGCACCAATTGATGGTGATGAGATGATGAATTCATGCTAACGACGTGCAAACAAACAAACACACAATTGTCGCGCAGTGGAAACAACAAAACGCCTGGGGCAATTTATTTTGCACACTGATGACGACTGGCAATAATAATAATAATTTTGTTATAACTCTAGTAATACAATTGAATCAGTGGAGAAGCGGCTAAATCGTGCCGCCGTGAGGGATACAAAGCATTGGGCGGGGGAGAGATAAAGCGTGCCGCGAGGGATACAAAGCATGGGGGAGG
Source organism: Heterodera carotae (assembly GCA_024500135.1). NCBI lineage: Eukaryota > Metazoa > Nematoda > Chromadorea > Rhabditida > Heteroderidae > Heterodera > Heterodera carotae. Next base: position 6,173 of record JAKKIK010002403.1, read on the forward strand.
GACAGAGAGATAAAGCGTGCCGCGAGGGATCCAAAGCATTGGGCAGGGGGAAAGAGGGGAGATAGTATGGTGACATCAGAAACGCGAGACGGCGCAAGCATGCCCTGCGGCAAAATAAGCTAAGCCAGCCAGGTGAGAAGCGCAGACACGGTAGAGGGATAGGAGCAAAACAAGAGGTTAGAGAGAGAGGGGGAAAAGCATGATTGATGTCCCTTAGGCGCTATATGCATATATGTGTGCCTGTTTCCCAATGTCCGGACAGTGCTGCTGGCTGATCCACACTAATCCAATCCGTCATCCTCCCCGCCCCGCTGTCCGTCCGAAATCTTAATGCCGCCCCCGCCCCCAGGGGACAAAATGCACAAAGCCACAATTGCGCGCTGTTATGGGAGACAGACAGACAGACACAAACTAATCTCTGCTCTGATCTCAAGGACACAAAACCAAAAATTCAATTAGCAATTAGTCACTAAATGGTTTTCCTGGTTGGTGGACAATTGAGCAAAAACAAATTTGTTGGTTGGTGATTTGTCGCGGAATTATGTATGTTGAGACGAAAGAGCGCAGTGAAAAAAGCTGCCATTTTTTTGGAGATTTGGTCTTCAAAAATCGTCGATCAAAAAATACTCAATTATGTCTGTACAAATAATGCGTGACATATTTATTATTTGATCACAAAATCATTGTTATCTAATTTCTGTCAATATGTCCCTTGAGATTATTAGCCAACATTTGATGGCCTTTGAGATTACAAGGAAATTTAAATTGATATTGTCTATGCCCCTAGAGATAGCCATATGGCAATCTTACAATATATACACCTGTCCATGCCTGGGGGATTAGCTAAAATGGCAAATACACAATATCTGTTTATGCATATCTCTGTCCATGCCCGGGGGATTAGCTAACATGTCAGCATATACACATAATGATCTGTTAATATCTCTGTCTATGCCCCTAGGGATTAGCTAAAATGGCAATTGATCACTTTGTCCATGCCATAGGAAAAGCTAAAATGGCAATTATACACACATAATGATCAGTTAAATATCTCTGTCCATGCCCGGGGGATTAGCTAACATGTCATCATATACACATAATGATCAGTTAATATCACTGTACATGCCCCTAGGGATTAGCCAAAATGGCAATTGATCATCTGTCCATGTCCTAAGGATCAGCTAAAATGGCAATTGATCACTCTGTCCATGCCATTAATGGGTATCTCTGTCCCATGCCCGGGGGATTAGCTAACATGTCAGAATATGTATACAATCTTTGTCCTGTCCCTAGGGGTTAGCTAATACGGTATTCCACACATATTTATTATTGATCAGAATAATATCTCGGCATTGGCCATCATATTCATACATAATTGATCAATGTTTCATCGCCTCTGTGCTGATCAGTCACATCTAAGCGATCATTTTTGTATGAAGAAGCGCATCTTTTTTTTTTAGGCTAAAAGCCAATCAATCACCAAATTGTGGTGCTTCAAAATATGTCAATTTTCGAAAATCATCTTCACTCTCCTCGTTAGGGGACCAGTTTTGTGCGCAGCTTTCACTCTCTCTCTCTCTCTCTCGCTTCTTTCTCTCTCTCTTTGTGTGCCACCTGTTCGCCGGCCTGTGGTGGCCGGTCCGTCTTCGTCCGGTTCTATTGCGCGCTTCACACCCAATTTGCCGTCCCCCACCCCCGCAATTTTAGTGCCCCCGGCGCCCCCACCCCGCGGGGCGGGGGCCGCGGCTATGTTATGACCTTCAATCACACACACAAAAAAAACCGATGCTTTTCCTCTCCTACTCAAACTGTGTGTGACTTATGGCTGCCGCTGGGCGCCAGATCACTTCACATTCCCATGCAAATATTGAAAATTGGTGGAGGATGATCACGGATGTATCATATCCGTCTCATCCATCTGTCGGTTTGTGTCCTCCGTCAAATCTCTCTCCCACCACCCAATTTTCGGCATCCACAAAAATTTGTTCCCCCAATTTTCGGCACAAATGAAGCGCAACAAAATTGGCGTTTGGGTGTCCGTCCGTCCGTCCGTCCGTCCGGTCGTCGTCGTCCACCACTCCGTTTGTTTCTTCCGTTTGGTCGTCAAAATTTTCTCCGGCAATTTCACTTTCTTCCGTCCCCCCCCCCCCCCCCCCCCCCCCCCCGCCCCTCTCCCCCCCCCCCCCCCCCCCCCCCCCCCCCCCCCCCCCCCCCCCCCCCACCCCCCTTCCTCTCCTCCCCCCCCCCCCCCCCCCCCCCCCCGGTGATGATTAGCCCGCCCCCTTTCCCATCCCATAGCCCCCCTCTGATCAGTCCGCGTCGACGATGAAATTCCAATCAGCGGAGGCATTCCACCGAATCATTCATCCGTTTCGACAGTTTTGGTCGTCCGTCGTCCGTCCCCCAAATCCACACTCTTCTGCTGCATTGTTCCAATTTGTGAAATGAATCAATCATATCAACCAATCAATCCTCACTTTTCGCAGGGTGATCAAAAATGATAACAATTTTTTTTTGTTTTTTTTTATCAGTTAGTCCTGAAAACTAGGGTTCAACGGGGCCGGGACTAGTCCCGGTCCGTCCCGGATTTTCTACCGGGACTCCAGCAGAATAGTCCAGGTTTCCCGGTTTTTGGTCCCGGTCCGTTGAACCCTACTGGAAACCACAGATACATGAAATTTCTTACCAATTTTGACCGCTTTTTCTGGGGATTGGATTTGATTTGTTGCCAGCCCCCCTAAAAGGACCGATCGGATCTAAAAATTTAAGAAATTAATAGAACCTAACTATGGTCTACAAATTCCTCTCTCCTCTCCTCTATCTCTCTCTAGTTACCCTCTCTCTCTCCCCCCTCTCCTCTCTTTCCACTCCTCCTTTCTCCCCTCACTTTCCTCTTCTCCCCCACTCTTTATTTCTCGCTCTCTCTCTCCCTCTCTACCTTCTTCTCTATCCCTCTCTCTCTCTCTCTCTCTCTCTCTCTCTATCAGTGGAGATGATTTTCAATTTATCGAATCAAGATGCCCCTAAAAATCTTGGGTGTGATTTGATCCAGCTAATAAAATCACTATTTAATGCATGGAATTGGCGTGGGCTCAATTTGCTGGAACCCCAGGTTTGTGTACATATCTGTCAATCCCGAAAGCTCTCTCCCCCTCTCTCTTCCCCCTCTCCCTCTCTTTCCTTCCCTCTCTCTCTCTCTCTCTCTCTCCTTCCGCTTTTCCGTACAATTTTGATCGCGCGCAAATTTCGCGCTGCGAATCGCGCGCGAGAATTGTACTGATTTCCCCGATCACTTCCTCCTTTGTGTGAGAGTGATTTCACATTTTAACGATCACTTAATTTATTGCTGCGCTTCTAAACGCACACAATTTGGGGCATCTCGCGCCGTCGGCGATTAGAAAACAAAGAAACTTTTTTAATTTTAAATTTGTATACAATTTGCAGCAAATTTCCGCCGTCGGCACACGCCCAATGAAAGCAATAATAAATCACTCGCAATTTTCTTCATTTTTCGTAATTATCACACAATTTCATTAATCACACCTACCTTTAACCCATAGTTACACACCTGTATTATAATTGGGGTTAATCCCTCCCCGACCCTTGAGAGCGCAACAAATGTCGGGGAAAGAGACGCCGGCGCGAAATCGGGGTCACCCGGGTGCTGGGGGTGACGGGGGCTTAACCCTGATTACAATATTATTCTGTCGTATGCCTAGGGTTAATTTTGATCGCTCTGTCACTGATCAGAGAAACACCCAAAGGACCTGAATTTAAATTTTGATCATTAGTCAGCATGATAAGGTGGGATAATTGGCCAGCAGATTTGTCGATTCGAAATGTTGTTGGATTTTTAAAAATTATCAATTATTTCAAAATCCCGATCATCGGTTATTATTCTGTCGTATGCCTGGTGCTAATTCGATAGCTCTGTCACTGATCAGAGAGAAACACCCCAAGAATATGGATTCAAAAATTTTGATCACTAGTCAGGATGATCAAGTTTTAGGATGCAGTGATCAATGATATGATGTTAGTGGAGGGGGGGGGATAATTGGCCAGCAGATTTGTCGACTCGGAATTTGTTGGACTTTTAAAATTATTAATTATTTCAAAATCCCGATACATCATTAATTAAATTTAGCAGAGACTTTTCAGCGCCACCCAATCAGTACCACAATGTGCGGGTGTCATCAATCAATTCCGTCAAAAAAAATTCAATTACTCTTCACTCATCCGTTCAATTTTGTTGAGCATGGTGATATATGTGACGAATGAACGGATCCAGAAATAAATTTACGAACAAAATCCGTCATCCCTTCCCTCATCCCCTCGGGGGCGACTTTTAACTCTCCTCAACCCCCTTGGGGGACAAAAAGGATGGGGGGAGGGACCCGCGCTGCTGGGCACACCGAAAACTGGAATATAGCGCCGCTGACACATCTTCAATCAACCCACACAATAGCAGCAAACAAAATCAACACCCTAATTGTCCCCCCCCCCCCACCCGGCGGCACCCATCTTCATCATTATCCTCACATCGCGCGCATTTATGAAATCCGCGCCAAAATCTCGCGCGCGCCTCATAATTTTGTCCTTTGCCCTCCGGCCCCTCCCGTCGACGGCGCTTTCATCCGTCCCCGCCCGCCCGCCCGGGCGCCTAATGCATTTTTTTGGGGGGGGGGGGTGGGTAAAGGGAGGGGGGCGGTGTGAAAAAGTGGTTGATGAGTGGCTACTGAAAATTATCAAATTACAAAATGTTGCTCCTCAAAACCGGCATTGTACATACACATATACATACTATTATTATTCAAGCTGATGCGCTATGCTCAAGCAGTACTCTCTCTGCTAATTTCAACCAATATATTTTGCTTACTGTAGTCCCTGTATTAGAGCCCCCCGGGGGTTGAGTGATGCGCGAAAAAGCGTCACAATATCCCATCAAATATATTGGGACTGGAACAAAGCGCCAAGCATATTTCAGTACACTCTGCTAATTTTCAACCAAAATATTTTCGCTTACCGTAGTCCTGTATTAGAGCCCCCCGGGGGTTGAGTGATGCGCGAAAAAGCGTCACAATATCCCATCAAATATATTGGGACCAGAGTTGCACGAAACGTTTCGTTTCGTTTCGAGTTTCGTGAATTTCGTGCTTTTTTGGGCGTTTCGTGTTTCGTTTCGTTTCGTAAAATT